>ML283498.1:423-40997 GCA_005239495.1 Nicotiana undulata | reverse complement strand
TGAAGAGTTGGATAATACAAGTCAAGAAAGGCTGAAATGGGTGCAGAAAAATTATATGGTTTACAATTATTGCAATGATTCCAAAAGATTTCCACAGGGATTTCCTGCAGATTGTGCTATGTAATAGCTGAGACCTTGAAAAAGAATTATAGGATATATTCTTTATTTATTTTTTAGCTCCATCAACTATTGTAATGATTCTTTTATTATATTGTTTTGTACCAAGTAGAATAAAAGAAATTTCCTCCTTGTCATTCTCATGCTTATTTCCTTCAAGTTTAAATTTTATACATTGATAACTAACAGGTTAAATTATAGGTTAAGAATTATCAATGCTTATTAAATAAATTCTTTCGCAGTTATCTTTTAAGTGAGTTGATGTGCAAGTCATTCTTAATTTTGTGCATACAAGTTCGGTTAGAGACTAAACAAAACTGCAAAGACAGTTGTCGTAAATTTTAGAGGCGAAGCTAAAATTTAAATTTATATATATGGATTCTGAACTTATCACTGACCCATAGCTCGTCTTAATTGTTGAATTTACAATTAAATATTTATACATATTTCATGAATTTTCTATTACAAATACAAAATCTAATAAAAGTTTGCTAGGTCCGGTCAATAAAATTATATGGTTTATAATTATTGCAATGATTCCAAAAGATTTCCACAGGGATTTCCTGCAGATTGTGCTATGTAATAGCTGAGACCTTGAAAAAGTATTATAGGATTTATTCTTTATTTATTTTTTAGCTCCATCAACTATTGTAATGATTCTTTTATTGTTTTATACCAAATAGAATACAAATTTGCACTTCGTAGCTCCTTTTTTGTGCCTTAGGGGTTGCTCAGGAGGATGGGGCACCCCTATCTATTCGGGTTTGATGAAAGTGGCTTCAAGATTGTGTCATTTGGTAGAGCTGACTCTCCAAGACTGCTTTATCGCACCTGCCTGAATTGAGGCTCTAGGTGTACACTGCCCGAAGTTGATGTCATTCTCGTTGTGTCACTTTGATGGTGTAGACTTTGAGACCGAGGAAGAGAAAAATGAGGATGCTCTTGCTATTGCAGCTCACCTGCCTTCACTACGCCACAACTTATTGGCAATAATTTGGTTGATTTCAGGCACCCCACTGATTCTATGATTGACTTTGTGTTTCTAGTTTAGACTTTCCATTAGTGTTGAAATCAAATTATCCTAAGTCTCCATTAGTGTTAAAAACAAACTATGTTAGAGTATCCATTAGTGTTGAAAAGGGATAAAGAATTAGAGTAGGTCTATTTTGTTTCTTTTCTGTTTTTAAAATTTGCAAGTTTGGAACAGCATACTACCAAACAATTTCAAATAGGTCATTTGACGTTACACGTTGCAAAGGTTGTAGTTTTTTTAAAAACAATTTCAAATAGGTCATTTGACGTTACACGTTGCAAAGGTTGTAGTTTTTTTAAAAACAATTTCAAATAGGTTGTAAAATTTTGATAGAAGGGTGCGCAAGGTTTTCGATGTCGAAGATGTTGAAGTAGAGGGATCCTTTTTATCGTCATATTAAAGTAGAGGGATCGAATAGTTAAATATTATAGTTCTTTTCCATGTCGAAGATGTTGAAGTAGAGGGATCCTTTTTATCATCATATTGAAGTAGAGGGATCGAACGGTTAAATATTATAGTTTTAGGAGTGCTTGCGCAGTTCCAACAGAGTTCGGGGACCTACAGAGTACGGACTGCATTTTGTTTCGTTGAAAAGGTCTCTTACAGCTCGATGCACTAAGCTCCCACTATGCGCGGGGTCCGAGGAATGGCCTTACCACAGAGGTTTATCTTACGCAGTCTTACCCTATATTTCTACAAGAGGTTATTTTCACGGCTCGAACCCGTGATCTCCAAGTCACACGGTAACAACAGTGGCAGCAAAATGCCAAAGAGAGAGAGAATAGCTTTATCTGAACGCTCAAATTGCAAAAGCCAATCAGCATCCTGTTTATCACAAAACATCCTGTTTATCACAAAAGTTACTATAGAATTCAACACACACAGGAGGGCCACTAGTTCTTTGAAAGTATATTTCCCTTTGGGTTTGCAGACTAATACATTACATCTTGAAACAGATAAAGAGAGTGAGCACAAATTGAGTTAACAATGAAGTGAACTTACTGTACAGGCTTCTGTACATGAATAACTATTTGACGCAAAGAGAAAGAACAATCGAATTCACTAATCCCTCGGAAATAAACTCCTGTGTAGCTAATTACTCGGGCCTGCATCACCACGACCTTGTGAATAGTTCTTCAAATGGTCGATGGTTAAGCCTCAAAGCCCTGAGATTTTATTCATCATCCAGTTCCACAATCTGTGCACGCCTCTCAGCTGCCTTCTTCCGCACAAAGAATCCCCATCTCATTGCAGCCTTAATTTTCAGCCAACCCACGACAGCTTTTCCTGAACGTTTGGGGTCCTCATCATAACCAAAAGTAGGAGATGGTGAAGGCATGAAAGACGGGAAACCATATCCGTCTTCAGACACATTGACAGAGCCATGACCACCTCCCATGCTGAAGAGTCTCAGCAAGTGTTGCATATCGTCATTCTCAAGAATCTCGTGGCTTCTCATTCGAATTTCCTCCTCAGACAAAAACTCGTCAACTCCCTTGTCCCTGTTGTGTGACCAGTCCTCGAAAGGATTAAGATTGGTTTGTGGGAGAGATGAGGTCATTGTCTGGAATGAAGATGATTGCGGAGGACCAAGAGCCAGGCCAACATTGTTGTCGTAGCTCGTACTTTGGAGCTGATGAGTGTTGGTTATTTGCTGCTGAGGAGCAAATGGAGTGTTCTCGAACTGTGATCGGGAACTAGAATTCATCATCGGACCTTGGTTAGGCATTCTAGCAACTATGCTGTCATTATAACCTGAACCTGTTAACACCAAATCAAAAGATTATGACATTGATGAGATCTCCTAGAGTTATAGAAACCAAACTATAAAACATGATAGGACCAAGTATGCGTTGTCCTTACATAGCGAACACAAACATACATACTCTAAGCACAAGCTAAGAGCAGTCAAGTTTTTTTCCATTTTTTTTTTTTTTTGAGAATGGTAACAAAAAGAACAGTCTAGCTTTAAATAAAAAGTAACATTGTTTATATTAACTGCACAAGCTTAAACTTTTTTAATGTGAAAACAATGCACCATTTCTGAGATTCTCCAGAAATCTGTACTTGAAGTGCAACGTCTACACTATGAAAGGCAATCTTGATTCAAACTCTACAATACTCGGCAGTGAAGATGGTCAAGTATGTACTCTGGAGACGAGATTTCATGTCAAAGACATATTCATTAACATTTCTCCAAGCTCTCCCAATCGACCACTAAAATGGATCAAGATTTGAAGTACAGCTAGGCATACCTTCAATGACTCAAAGACTAGAATAAACTAAAAGCCAAATCTATTCAACAAACAAAAGTATTTGAAAGAGAACGCCCAGGGGGGGGGGACCACTCTCCCTGACTACCACCAAGAAAAGTATAAAATCGTTAAAAATAAACGTTTTACCTCCAATTAGCAAGTTGGGATCCATAGAAGATTGCTCAGATTGGACGGAAACAGGAAGTCGTGATTGTGGAAGCTGATTAACCATGTTGTTGGGGTAATCCACTGGCCCAACAGGAAGCTCATTCCTCGAAGAGCCTGCTTTCTGATTTTGCTTAACGTTCAAAAATGACTTGCCATCATATTCAACAACTTGATTCCAATTATCATACGCTTTCTTGACCAATGAATCGACATATACCTGCAGGTTTTAACTCCATAAGAGCTGGCATGTTCTTTATCAAAACGTAAGCGCCACGACTGCATAGAATATTGGACCACAATCCCAGATTTTGAAAAATTCAGCTGAATGCACAGCCTGATACCTCAGAGTTAACACAGTACATTACAAATCCAGTAATAACAACCCCAAATAGAACTAATAGCATGTTTGGCCGAGCGGGAGAAATAAGTTTCTTTTGAGAAGTGCTTTTGAAAAAAGTACTTTTGGAGAGAAGCAGTTTGTGTTTGGCTAATCACTCTGAAAATCACTTTTGAGCAATAATTTGTGTTTGACCAAACTTTTCAGAAAGTGCATTTTAAGTATCAAATTAGGAATAAGGACATGGATAGATTTACTTAATAGTTAATATTATAAGTATGTAAATAATCTCAAAAATTTGTTATTACAGGCAATAATTAAATCTTTTCATTTTATTTAAGTAAAATATGAAAATAAAATTTAAAAGTACTTAATTCTTTCAATATAAGTTAAAATATTAAAAACAATTCAACAAATACAAAGCATTCACTCCTAAAATCACTATATATTAGAAAGCTAGCTTAAAAATAATAAGAAATATGTGTACATTAATATCCTAAGTATTAGGTTTAACGGTTATTTTGGTATATACTATATTTTGTTAAGGGTATATTTGGTAAGAAGAAAAACCAAAACTACTTCTGCTTTTGGGAAAAAACTACTTTTTCTGCTTCTCTGCTTCTTTCCAAAAGCACTTTTTTCACCAAAAAGACCTTGGCCAAACACCTCGAGTTCGGGAAAAAAAAGTGATTTTGGGAAAAAATGCACTTTTTGGCCTCTTGAGAAGCTTGGCCACACAGGCTATAAAGAAGGAAAAGACAGAAAATCAGGTCATATATACAAAAGAGAATAACTGAAAAAACAACCTTCTGGCTGTCAGAAAGTGAATCTGCCGAATAGTATTGTTCACCAGCTATAAGGCCATTCAGCTCATAAATATTGTTGAAAACAACACCAACATTTCTTGAATCGTCAGAATAATAGACATAAAGCTTCCCACTCAACACACAAGTCTTTGCATGCTCTATTAGAGCATCCCACATCTTATTTGACATACCGCTTCCAAGGATCTGCCAAAAATACAAATAATTGAGAAGACAAAGTGCAACATAATGTACAGTTAAAATTCTTTTCGTTCTTTTCAATTTCCTCTTTATATCCCACTAAAGACACTACTCACATTCCGTAGTTTCTGTGGGTCTCTAACCACAAGCCTAAGGAAGTCTTCAACAGTAAATATCCCGGCCTTATTTAACCTCTTGTGGAAAGAACCATCCTTGCCAATCTTCTCCAATCTCCAGACATCGTCATTTAGAGCTGGCGGATAATGTTTCTTGTACACTATAAGGGAGAGTAAGAAATCCAGAAATAGTCAATAACTGTTTTAGAAAAAATAAAAGCAACAACAAAATGTTTTGGACTAAGCAGCCTACATTCTCCACGGTGATCTTTAACAGTGAAAGCCTCAGTCTTTGCTTCTCGTATGCGTACACCTTCGCAATATCCAGAAGCAACTTTCATGCCAAGTCTGAATTTCCTGCTCCTTATCCAACTTGAATTATCTGTAAATGTGAGATCCCCTAGAGTTCCAACACCTTCCTTGAGTGTAACTTGCAACTCACCAGTTAAAAGAGGTCTCTTTCCTTCACGCTCTTTAACAACATGACTGTCAAATTCTTCTTGCGTCCATCCTTCATCATCTTCAGTGTTGAAATCACCTTCTAGCACAACAACATCCAGTTTTATACATGATTCAGCTCCAGTAGTCACAAGATGGCCGGTATCTGCATCAATCAACACAACATGGATAGCAGCACCGTGCTCTCCTTCTACTTTGCCTCCAGTGAACAGAGGCAAAGATAGCCTAGACCTGAACTGAAGCTGCAAGTTTCTTCCATTGGGCCCTTCAATTCTCTTAGGAGATGACCTGAAACCTGAAGATTTTAGGATTGCATCTACTAAAACCTAGATTGCATATTCGGTTATACATAGATAAATTAAATAGCATACATCTTTTTCTTTTCTTTTGACAAGGTAAAGTTAAAGTAGTAACATCTATTTTGATTGCTTATGGCCACATACTGTTAAAAATTCTTAAAATGAACTTGATATGCTTAATATTTCCCAATAAACCTCAATCACATACAATACATAGCGGTTCAGTGGAATAGTCGAGCTGGGTGCAAGTTGTCTTGGACACCCCGTTGTTTTTTTTCCAAAAAAAAAAAGGATGTATCATGTATGTATATGTTACTGTAGCACAGTAGGAATACTCTTCTTTAAATTAGATAATAAACGTCACTCAATGTTCAGAAAAAGAGAATCACAACATGATGCACGCTGCATCTGCGTCTATGTATTCAAAGAAAGTACTAAGCGATGGCCAAAGAGTGAACTAACTTATTTAGGAGTTTTTAATTCAGAAGAGTCAATCAGGTACCTCTACACACATACTGTACAATATAACCACAAGGTCCACGTGATCTTCATCCCTCTCACCTAGAAGCATTTTTTTACAAAATAGCCAAATAGACACATGCACTTGCACGAGATTCTGTTCCCAGCCCCCAACTTCACGGGGTTTCATTTAGGCATCTATACGTGTTCAAATGTTGCGTTTTAAACCTCTCTGACCATTGACCAAGCTTATGTGGAATTTAAAATGGCAGAGTTCGAGAAACTGTGGAGATCATGCGTCTAAAGAGAGATGCAGTGGTTTTGATTTTAAAAAAATATTTATAATCAGGAAAAAATAAAATTGAAAAAAAAAAGAGAACAGAGTTAAAAACAAAATTTCCCCTCCCCCTTCTACCCTGATAATTCTTTTGTTCTGTCTTCCCCGCCCTTCTTCCCATGGGTGAACAACCATTTTCATCCAAAAAAACTCACACCAATACACTGCTATTTTTCAGTCACCGCCATCACAAAACACCAGCAGACCTACACTTCTTTTCCCAAATTAAGGAACTAGCAACATCACTACCAGCAGATCCACTCTTCTTCTTCCCAAAATTCAAGAACTAGCAACACCACTCAAATGGTACACCACCCAAAGAATATTTGGTTCAAAGAATCACATATTTCATCTGGGTTATCTAAAATAATGGGGTTATCAATGATTGCAAAACCACTTCTTCAACACCCCCTTTGAAATTTTCTGTCGTTGTCAACAGGGTTCTTTACCTTCTTCCACTGTCAACAATGGATCAGAGAATACGCCACCTTTGAATCTTAGTAACAAACTTTACCCTGCTCTGCCTAATAGAAGAAAAACCATTACTAGTATAGACGTTCTCTCTTACCCCCTGTAAAGCTCTCACTATTTTGCTAATTTACTCTTTCTAGAAAAGGGATTGCTTAAAGATAATGTAACTTGTGGTACTAACTTATTCCCCATTGGATAGAAATTGGTTTTAATCCTTCACATCAACAAGACCAGCCTCGCCAAAATTTCCCCATTTCTTTGTTGATTTCTAATCCATCAACTAGTCTTTTTCACAACCCATAAATGATGCCTCTGTGAATCAGATTCAAAGATCTAAAAAATTTTGGATTCAAGAAGTTGCTAAAGGTGGGTGGTCGGTGGAAGAGAAAGAAATGGGAATAGTTGAGAGGGAGGAGGAAGACGACGAAAGAAAATGGGAGTAGCATTCGGAATTTTTAAAGAAAATAGCTTTTGTAAAATATAAATGATGATGTGGCATATTTTTATCTGATGTGGATAGCGATTGAGGAAAACATAGCATCAGAGAGGTTTAAAACACTAGTTTTGAACATGTAGCAGTGCCTAAATGAAACCCCGTGGAGTTGAGGGGCCGGAAACACGATCTAGAGCAATTACATGTGTCTATTTGGCTATTCAGCCTTTTTCAAATGAAAAGGTAGAGTCCTCTCACCTAGAAGCATAATAATGCAAAAACTTTTCCAAATAGTATGCATAAGACAACCGTGACTGACTTAGATGCAAAATGACACAGTTGAGGGCCTAACCTTCCAGCAACCCTGGCAGGTCCTAATTTAGCCAATGCTCGCTCCACCTCTTCACTAACCTGTTCAGTTCAAATGGCGAAAATCCAATAAGCAGCCTAGACTTCAAATAACTGATATCATAAAAGATAATTCTCACTACACAGTGGAAAATTGGGTGATGTATATTTGTACATGTTTTTACATAATTGTATGTCATAAGGGTCATTCATCTTCTGACCCGCTAATAGCACATAACAAAATCAACTATGCCTTTGATCCTTGTATAGAGAAGAGTGCAGAAAGTAATAATACAACAGGTATTATTTAAAAACATAAAGGAAAGAACAAAATTAGCTTTCCCAGTTGTACGAAGATAACTCTTATCAGGATAAATATCTACCACCAGTCAAGATGAATTTCCACGTTCTAGTTCCACATAAAAAGAAAAAACGCAAAACATTAGGATGTAATAAAAGGAGCATTTTTTTCTAGCAGGATCAACCAATTGAAGATTATGAAAGGAATTACTTGTCCAACATTAAACGTATTTCCGAAGAGAGAGAGAGAGAGAGAGAGATGACAGGCAAAAACCAAATCCTAATGCTAAGTATCTTACAACTCTCCGAAGAATCGGTTCCAGCGATGAGCAGAGCCTTTGAAGACTATCTACCTTGAGAGCTTCCACAATTACACTGCATAAAAATTTAAGATTTGATAACTACGACTTCTTTTAGGAAGAGAGAATGTGTACAGGTAAACATCTGTCAATGACAATTTAAGCAATATGATGACACACAACAAATAGGCAACGACACCAAAGTATGTACTTATTTATCTCCAGAGCCCCCTGCCTCAACCCCCCACCCAAAAAAAAAGCAACCCAAGAAACCTGCTAGTATATAGTTTCCCAAATCCTAATAGAAGTACATTGAGCAAACTGTTAAGAAACTTTCGCTTAACATGACTCAAAACTGACATAAATGTCAAAAATGGATTAATCAAAGCTATAACAAGAAATCAATATCAGAATACGTGAAAGTTTGCATTAGAAATGTACAAGGATTACAGCCATTAGAAGACCAAAACCACAGTTTACAATGGTACGATCAGACAAATATGACAACAACAAAAAAATAAAAAGAATTGCACATTCTTACACCAACGATAATTTTGTGTTTCAAGAGAAGCTAACGCATTATTACTCTATCCAGATTCTTTAGCTCACGACTTTTACGGATTAACTTTTCAGTAGTTACAATGATGAATCGGGGAAATGGTCCAAATGACAATTAGTTTTCTTGCAAATCAAAATCCCAAGTGATAAATTTAGACGAAACGCCATTACGACTGTTTCACACCACAGATTCGAATTGAAGTGACTAAATAATGAACTTTTCAGCTGCCTAAAAACACACCATTCATTTACAAAAGTTAACAAGGAAAACACATCAGTATAGCAACAACAACAACTACTACTACGCCTCGGTTCCAAACAGGTAAGGGTCAACTATATGAATTCTCACTGACCATGTTTCTCATTTAAGCTCAATTCATGTCATCATCATACCAAATAACATCAATATAGCAACAAAATAAGGAATCCAAGATAAAAACACAGTTTTACCTAGCTAAAGCAGGTCTTTTACGCTCAGGCTGCTGCTCTTCATCACCCTCCAAGCTCCTCTTCATAGATTTTGACCTCTCCATATACCTAGTCTGCATTTAGACAAAATACCCTTCTCCCCAAAATCACCCCCAAAACCAAAGAAACAACAATCAATAAAAACACTCCACACAGATCTCTAAGTTAATTTAAGAAAATTTACCACAAAACCCTAATACACAAAAAAGCAAGATCCCCCCAAAACCCTAAAATATCCACAAATATGCATAAAGCACATAACTTTACAAGTGGGTTTTTCACTATATATATACACAAGTCACAAGATTGGTAATTCTTACAAAAAACAAGACCCCCCAATCAAAAAACCTAATTTAATTACACAAAATATCCACAAATATGCTTAAAGAACAAAACTTTACAAGTCGGTATTTCACTATATATATATACACAAGTCACAAGATTGGTAATTCTTACAAAAAAAGCAAGATCCCCCAACCAAAAACCCTAATTTAATTACACAAAATATCCACAAATACGCTTAAAGAACACAACTTTACAAGTGGGGTTTTCACTATATGTATGCAAAAGTCACCTGACTGGTAATTCTTGAAAATTTAGTTTTGAGTCTTTGGAGGTTTCACTGTTTTTTCCTATTTCTCTCTCTTTCAATAACTGAACACTGTATTTATTGGTTTTACAGTTTGTTTTTTGCCCTTTTGAGGTGGTGGTGTGGTGAGATAGGTGACTATAGGTGCGTGGGTCAAATACCTTGGGGGGTAGTGAAGTGGGGTCCACTCAAAAGACTAGTGAGAAAAAAGAAGAGAGTTTGTGATGTTTTTGGCTTTGCTGTTGGGTGGCTGCCTCTACTCTGGATAGAATAGTAAGCAAACCAATTAGCTGATTGGGAATTGAGGAGATCTTGGCCGTTGATATTGAGTGATCTGACGTCAGCATATTTTAAGGCATACTGTCATCTTTTGTCGTTTTTGGAAGTTATATGCTCCAAACATTTTAGAGCCCGTTTGGACATAAAAAAGATTTTTAATCAACATTTATTTATAAATTTTTTAATTTTTATTTGAAGATGCATTTTGGAAAATTTTGAAAATTTAAAAAACTCGAAAAAACTGTTTTTTAAAATTTTCATTCAAATCACTCGCGAAACTTCAAAAACAATCCAAATTGAATTTTATAACACAACTCTAAATTTCAAATAACATTTTTAACTTGAAAACATTTTTCGCCATTTTTTAAAATTTTACAATTCTTATATCCAAAAGGCTACTTAGTACATATTACCCTCTCTTTTTGCTATATACTCCTATGTGCTAAGATCAAAAGTACCTCTTTTTATGTTTTGCAAATCCGAAAAAGAGCAGTCCGGCACATAATATATTCCGTATTTTCACGATATCTCAAAATAATCCTATTTCAAAAATTGTGATGTAGACAAACTATATTAATGCAAGTGTTAGTGACTGGTTGTACCGTTCCTACCCTAATGTTTTGCAAATCTACAACAAATAAAAACGGGTGAAGATCATTTTCTCCTTCCAACGTTATATGAAAATTAAAGTTTTCTTTCTATTTTAGATATCAATAACAAGATATGAGGGTCATTTTAAAATTCAAGCTAGAGATACTGTTGATCTCATATTTTAATATTAAACTATTATTCGGTTATTATCTATTAGTTTAGATGTTTTGCCCTGTTGGTACTAGTATATCATGCAGTGATAACTTTATAATAAAAAAGGGTAGTATTTTGTAGGGCAATTTACACATTTGGCTAGTCAGCCAAATATACAAAAAAATAAATTTTTTATATATATATAATTTATATACTATGTAGTTTTCCTATTTTGTATTTATAAAATCACTCTGTCAATGGCCAATTTTAGATAGCATGAGAGCTATGTTAAAGTGATGGTTTGATTTTCTACATAAATTGAAGGACGAAAATGATATTACTTCCATGAGATACAGATTCTAATATTAATAGCCTGTTTGGCCAAGCTTTTTTTTGCTTGAGGTGTTTGGCCAAACTTTTGGAAGGGAAAAAAGTGCTTTTGAGGAGAAGCTGAAGCAAAAAAAAAGTAGCTTCTCTCCAAAAGCATTTTTCTGAGAAGCACTTTTGAGAAAAATACACTTAGAAACAGTTTTCAAAAGTCTGGCCAAACACTAATTCCTGCTCAAAAGTGTTTTTCAAATTAATTAGTCAAACACAAACTGCTTCTCACCAAAAGCACTTTTTTTAAAAGTACTTTTGAGAAAAACACTTCTCAAAATAAGTTGATTTTAGAAGCTTGGCCAAACGGGCTATAAGATAAGGATTTGATCAATTAACGAAAATATAGGAAACCTCAATTAATGAATCTATAGGAAATTACTCAAATTATATAAAAAAACAAGATAGATTCTCTAATTTCTTTCTACTAATAAGGAAAAACAACATATTCTTTCATGTACCATATAAATAAAAACATAATCCTTCTTAAATATTTGGATTACAAGTTAATAGAATAGATTTCAAGTAATAATAAATAACAATTTTTTATACAATCCTAACAACCATCACTTCAACACTCAACAACTTCAAACAAAATGACTTTCGTTACTATGGGCATAAAAAATTAAACCTGAGGCATTCATTGTACCTAACTTATGATTGCTTTTCTTTGACTCCATGTTGAGAAATATAAATTAAAAATTCCATTTTAACAAATATTAATGGCGCATAATATTTGTTGAATACATCCTTATCCTCTAGAATATATGCATTTAAACGTCAAACATTAATTACTTTTTTAATATGTTTAGCAAACAGATAAAATATGAGTCTCGTTGAATCACAATATAAAAGTAAGATATTAGAAAAATACCACTACAGTGAAAGGTCCTCAACAAGAAGAAACTCAAGGGAATTAGGACTCCATTTACCATAGACCATGCCAATTTCCACATAATTAAAGCTCATAATAGTTAAAACTCCGATCACTTGCTATCAGGGCTTCCTTCACCTTCTCTAGCCGAGGGTATATCGAAAATAGTCCCCCTACCCTTCGGGTAAGGCTGCATACATCCTACCCTCCCCAGACTCCACTGGGTGATTGTTGTTGTAGTAGTTGTTAAAACAGTAAGATGTACTATAAGGAATAAATCCAATTGAATAGCTGAAATTTCTATTCACATAGCAGAAAGGGGAAAATATGAATCCACTGGAATATGAGGAGTAACCGAATAATTGCTAAGATTTACATAACTAAAAAGTTTCAAACAAAGTGAACATATGTCACATAATTGAGCTACTACTCTACACATCAAGAAACACTACCCATTCTCTCATCCACACCCATTTTGGTGTTGCCTTTCAACATTAACTATGAGGTAGAAAAAAATGGTACAGTGCCATATCAGCTACTAAATCCCACTATACAGTTGGGATACGATCCCTTCAGTCACGTCTTCATCATCTGATACATGTTCGGGTGGCTGCAAGCCTGCAACTAACACATCCAAAAGATCTATCCTCTGATCGCTGAACGATAGATAGCTATCCATTTGCTGATAATACTAGATAAGAGTACCGATGAAAGCTTGCTTAATGGCGCTAAAAGTATCATCGTTCAATACCAGCTTCAGCTTCAGCTAAGATGGAATCATTCTCTTCTAGCAAGTAGTCACAAATCTCTAGAAGCTGATCTGCAAGGGGGGGAATACCTGGGTTGCGCCCATCATTGTATATATGTGCATTGATGGTGATCTGTGCTACATCATGCCTGAATTGCCCGCGGTTTTTATATTCCAGTTTCCTGGCTTTCTCTTTGATTGTAGATAGGTCCATAGGACGCTTTACATACTTGTGATAATCTGGAGCTTCCTTTCGGGTCACCGGTTTCAAGAAGAGGTAAGATACTTCCACATTTGACTTCAGTGTGTCAACAATTTCTTCCAAAATATTTGACAAACCAACCTTCAAACAAATTCAACCACATTTCAGTTAAATGAAAAGACTACTACACATCTGCCCTTCCGCAATACAGAGGAAGTAAGGAACTATCAGAAAGAATAGATCAAATAAGATCAGAGGTTTTTCCTGCAAATGTCTTGCTTTTCTAACTGCAGTTAACTGACCAACAATGACAGAATTATGCAAACAGAGAATTCTTGCTTAAGATGTGACAATCAGCCATATGTGAAAAACCAGACCACTATGTTATTGTTTGACAGTCAAACAACACTCATCAGAGTAGATGCATGGTCAATATTCCTATGAGAGTAAGTAGGCAATAGGCCTCTCTTTTTCCCTTTCTATTTCACATGCAAGGAGGCATAAGCCTCACTTTTTCAAAAAAAAAAAAAAAAAAAAAGGGACTCCACCCACCATGACGGCAGTTAGCCGTATTTTCTCCTAACTAGTACTATTCATTTCCTATCAGAAAAAGAAAATTCTATAAACACCACCATGCAACCAAATTAGGCAACAGGAACAAGAGAGAAAGGCCAGCTAGATCACTTGGACACAGCAGAAAATGAAATAAGGATTAGACGATCTAGGTCCACAGCATCTATGGCCATAGTAAATGGACTATCACTATTACCTGCAGAGATAAACAAGCATAATAGATTTAGTTACCTCTCCCGCTCTTCGGCGCTTTGCTGATGGTGCATGCTCTTTAGCATGCCTTCCAGACTCAAAAGGTTGCCTCCGCTTCACTGATCTGTCTCGATCTGGTATCCTTCTGTCATTTCTTCTGGGAAGAAAATCGTCCAAGTACTCATCTCTTATTTCAGGCTTCTTCTTTTTCTTCTTCTTTTCCTTTAGACGTTCTTCTTCTTCCCTCTCTCTTCTTATGGCATCTTGATAGCTTTCAATTGCCGCTAACTTCTCCTGCTCCTCTAGTGCCTTCTGTCGCTCATATATCATTTTGGCTCTTTCTTCTCTCTGCCTCAGAGCAACTCTCCTCCTCTCTTCCTCTTCCCATAATCGTTTATCATCCATTCTTTTCCTTTCTAAAGCCTCTTCATAAAAGTGTTCTCTATCTTGCTGCCCCAAATACGACAATTCATTGATTTTCTTTGTCTTCCTGAAATCCGTGCCACTGCTTCCTTCCAGAAAGCTTTCATCCATACTTGCAGAGTCCTTAAGTTGCTTAATTACAATTTTCTTGCTGCGCTGTGAGTCTGCAGTCTCCGTTGGTGGCCTTATCAGAATGGAGGGCTTGTGAGCTTCATTGGAAATATCCTCTGCTCTCATCTTATTTGAAAACTTTATTTTATTGAATTTTATGGGGGGTGGTACAGTTCCAGTTTCAGCATCTGAAGTCACTGGAATGTCAGAATTAAATGAGGTGGCAGGAGTAGGTTTATCAGGAAGCTTGTCGGTTGAGCCACATTTGACCTTCAGAACTTTGGCCTTTGAACTGGAATTATCATCCTCATGAGCTTCGATCATCACATTCTTTGTTCCACTTTTTTGGATGACTTTCTTCGAGAAGATCTGGGGATGATCCAAGGGATCGATAGAACTAATGGCTTTTCCTGTAGTCTTTTCCAGATCAGTGCTTTCTGCTCGTGCATCCACATCTTCCCCATACTTGGGACAATTCTTATTAGTTCTCATGTGACCAAGCTGCATAACAAGACCAGTCAATTGATTAGCCTTCATAACTCTGGAAGGAATAAGATGATTATTCAAATATAACCACAAACCTGACCACAGGCCCCACAGACAAAACTGTCTCTTGCTGACTTCTTCTCTTTCACGGGCTGCATCCAAGGAGAGTATCACACCAGTTACATGTCTTATAAGAATCAAGAAACACTTGGCAAGGATATATTGGAATTCAAAATAAGCAGCATAATCAAAATAACTTACGGACATTTACCTTTATTCCATCCCCTAGTATTTTAACTTTTTTGTTAAATAATCCAGTGTCCACAATATCAAATTTTTTCTTTGATTTCACCTTGCTAGATAGGGTTCTCTTAGCAGAAAACACCTCAGCCTGCAGCTAAGAAGAAAATCAGATGATTGCACCATCTGCTTGACATACTAAAGACATGCCTACAATTTCCTATTAATATAAGTGGAGCACGACAGAATTAGAGAGTAAGGACAACAACCTCCTTCTGATCTCCAATAAAATCCAATGCATTTGGCCCATCAGACTTGATACTTGGCTTGGAAAATGTTTGAGGTTTTTTACCCCGATCTGTGCTTTCTGTACCAAACCTGTATCTTAAATCTGGAATGACACCGATTTGCTCCCCCATGACTTTGTCCTTTTTTTTCTTCCTTCGATCAGCTTCTTCATCTGCAAATTAGTATTAGCGATAAACAATACCAGATAAGAAACATGTGCTAAGATAGGCTGCACCTGCTGGCAGGCAACAAAAAACGGCTTATACCATGAAGAAAGATGCTGTGTAAAATGATTCTATTGAAAGAAGAGGGTACAATCCACCTCAAAGGAAAATTGTTGTGTCATTCCTATAAAAGGGAGTAGGCAGTTTTCTTATATGCATTGTCTGGATCGATTGGTATAGCAACCTCTATTTGGTAATATTAAAGAAAAGTATTCAGAATTGGTGAGTCTTTCTTTTTTCTTTTTCTTTTTTTGATAAGGAAAGCCTAAGTTGGTGAGTCTTTCTAGGATAAGATGCAACTTAATTAACTTGTCAGGACTTCCGTAAATTGCTAAACAGTACTCTACTCTAGATCAGGAGTGATGCTACTTCATTCGCAAACTTCATATGACAAGGATTTTAGCATTGGTCGTGCTAAGATGTATCAACAGAGAACCCAATCCTTGACATTACAAAGTCCCAACTCATAGGCGTGGAGAAATATGTCATACTCCACCCACTATACCCTACCCAACCGGCAGAAGCATAAGAACCAACCTCATATGCTATCTTCTACAGAATTTCCTCCCACTAAATGTCTATTTTCCAGGAGAAAAAGAAAGTACTATTGAAGTACACCAAATTCTTAATTTTCTCAATCTTACAGATTATAGCACCAAGATGCCAAGGATGGACTAGAAATAACTTATAATAGATATATACATATATCCATGGTCCATACCATCCATGAGCATGCGGCATAATTCTGCAGCTTCAGCTGCCTCATCCTCGATTTCCTCTTCCACCTGAGCTTGAAAGGAGCGTCTTCTCATCTTGAGTCCTTTGACACCATCTACATTATCATGTTTGGGCTGATGACTACCCTCCTCACCATCCTCGCATTCCTCTGCGTCAAGAAGATTTTCCAAGTCACCAGCAAATGAGTCCAGATCACTGTTCACTTCAGAGTCACTCTCATTTTCTTCACCATCAACAGCACTAAGATTTTGGACTTGTCGGTCCCAGATCTCTTGACATTTTTCTCTGGTTTGCTGCTGCAGCTGCAAAAAAGACATGCGCTGGCCACGTGCATATTTGCTTATCGTTGTTGGATCAACCTTGACACCTGATGCAGCTTGCTCGCTGGAGAGCTTGCGAATCATAGCAATTCGGTGCCACCTTGTTAGTTTAGCAATCTGCTCCTCTGGAACATTAAACTTGAGAAGAACCTAAATACAAGAAAATACACTATTATGTAAAATGAGAAACAAATACTTGTGAATTGACAGGAAAAACCCATTCGGCTACTGATATAATTCACAGGCAACTCGCCGAAGATAAAAGAATTAGAAGCAGAAATGGGGTTCAATCTGGACAAGAGACCTCTATGCATCAGAGCCGTAGGAGTAAATAATCAACCACACGCGGACCTGTTAACTAGGCTTTCAGCTAAATAAACACGCCTGAATCAAATAGGCCAGAATTAATTCTGTTTTGAATCATCTTTCATAAGGGGTATATATTCATTTAGGTTCTAAAATAATATCAGGGGAATTTCTTTTCCTCGCAACTTAATACAAACAATAGTAGAACACAAAAAGAACAGTCAGTCCAGATTGATAACAATGGGTTGACATATATGTCAAAGGAAACATACGCATGATAAAACCATTCAGTTTTGAGGTAACCGCAGTTGATGCTAAGCCAAAAAAGCTGGAAGTTTGTAAAATCCAATTCTAATATTATTCCAATCAACTCACCTCACGTGCAGCTTCCATGCTCAGTCTTCTTAGATCTGCATCAGTGCCTGTTACTGTTGACCCTTTGGCAACAACTGCTTTTTTCTTGGAGATTGCATTTGATATTGGTGCCTTAGGAGTGGTGCGGACGTAACTAAACCCTAATCCCCGACCGGAGGGATCACCAACACCAGTAATTTCCAGTCGCTCAATATTCTCTCTATCCTGCAGAGAGGCATCAAGAAAGACCAAGTTTCAGGACTAGCCAGGATGTTATGAATTACAGAAAACGTGTACATGTATCTCACAGCACTAACTTAATGAAACAGTAGTGATACAATAAGAATACTTATTATACTTTTTTTATGATCTAATGAATGATCCTTATACTCTATTGTTGCAACAAAAGTTTTGAATTATTTAAAGACACCAAAGGCTACCATGTCAAAGCATCTCTGATGACCGGATAAAAGGTTAAGAAGAACAGAAATGACCACAATGACCAAACATAATTTCTGAGATATATTACCATGACATTGAGATAACTAACTGGCAATCACCAAACAGGAAAGGACACAGTTCCAAAGTTTGTTGGATTGAGTTTTCTCATACAACTATTTCCTAGGAACACACTCCGGAAAGAGACGAGCATTTCGTCAAAGACTAGATTACAAGATGGATGATGCAAGAATGATCTACCTGGTTTGTACAGGCAACAAAGTTGCTACTCAAGTTCCAAGGAGTGATTTGAAGTTCCCTTTCAATATGTGATGCAGCAGCTAAAGCAATTGCTTCATCTGGGAGCTGGTTCATTGCAGCTGATAGGCCTGCAGGATGAGTTAGCCGCGTAATACCTAAGCGCTTAAGCCTATAAAGACCAGCTTGCATGCTTTCATATGCACACACCTGAGCCAAAGGACAAGCACAAAACAAAAAGTTTCAGATAAATGGTTGAAATCCAATAACATAGGCAATGTGAAACAGTAAAGAAGAAGAGGAAATATTGGGGCAGTAACAGCATAATGAAAAGCATCACTACATTCTGGAAAAATGACATTTGAACCCCAGTCTGCACTGAGGTCAATGACTTTCAGGGGTCACAATTTCTACCCATTTAATTGGATATGAAAATTAAAGGGAGGTGAATTTGAAATTTCTTATTGCAATAGAGTCCAGCAATTTAAACCACACAACAAGAAAAACAAATTATAGACCATCAACAACTTATATCATTCTTCATGAATTCTGTTCTCGGTCTTTAATAGGAGAGAGGGGAGCAGCATGATTTAGCCTCCTGCTGATATCAAATGTGCTAAAGTGATGCACTCCATAATCGAAAGACGAAGCCTTAAGATAGTGTTATTTGTACCCATGTTATTTTGACAAGTGCACGACATCTCTTAATGCACAGTAAAGAATGTTTTTATAACCCTTCTTCCTTTTTATTTTTGGTTTGGTGTGTGTGGGTGGGTGGGGGGTGGGGGGGATGAGAGAGAAACTAAAAACAAGAATCTTTATAGAACTCACACTTTCTGGTGAAACCAGCCTCCTCAATTCCTCTTCGGATGGAATCCGAAAATTGAACCTCATAACCCATTGGAGCTGTCCATTTGATCTTCTCTGCATCATGTCAACACCTAAGTTACTTACCACAGACACGTATAGGGAAGGAGCACACGAAGTTCAACAAAGACAACTTTCAGTAAATCCTGTCCGACTAATGTCTGTACAAAAGGATTTACCCAGGAATCGGAATGTTGATTCCCTAAAGTACCTGCAAATCAGCACAGTGTTTGAGCCTTTTCCTAAGAAAGGCCTCTGACAAGCTAGGGAACTGTGCAGACAGCTCATCCGCGCGGATGAAAGGACGTGAACCCCGTTTTTCAATAGCACGAAATTCACGATACATATATACCAATAGTCTGTTCATTATGTAGGTCTGAACACCTTTGGATCCAGGAGAGATTACCTCCATGTGAGGCTCCTTCAAAGATAACAAGAGAAAGGCGGATTAAACAAGGAAATAGATCCACCACATATTCATAGACAAGCAACAGATTAGATATTAGTCATAAATTATTCATGCTAGATTATCCTCTTCTGGAATAAGATTTTGACATAGCTATAGCATGCCTGCATATTAAAGAAAAATGATTATCCTCTCCAGATATAAACATCGACATAGCTACAGCAAGCTTGCACATTACAGAAGCATGTATTAGCACACTGCACAAAACAAATCCATAACAGAATAGGATATCAAAATCTAAAGGTCAAAGTGAATTGCCCTCAAACACTATTGCAAGTTTGCAACTTTAGTTGGAAGTTCATTGAGTTTGTGGCGAGAAGCCAAGAATGTGCGTCAATGTACCTCCATGATACAAAAATCCAAAGAAAAAAGTTGTTAAACAACACTAATGAAAAGCAAATTCTACTTGCCCAGGAATATAAAAAAGGAAAAAAGCACATAAGCTTATTCAATTATGTAGCTTCAGATTCCTTTTCCTTCACGAGTTCCAATCATTCAATTTTAGCTTATTTATTTAAGATCTGGAAAACTAAGACCTCATACTCCGCCATCTTGGGCCTGGAACAGCATCAATTATTTGGCATGGATTCTGACACCCATGTCTGCCATCTAGCATCACCATTAAAAGAAATAATTATATGCAACTGTAATCGAAGGCAGATTTCAATCGAACCAATGACAAAATCAGGCACATGAAACATCAAGAGAACTTCTAATTCTTAAGCGTTGAAGCTCGGGCCACCAGATCTTGCAAAACAAGTTGAATGCATGTGGACAATGCAACAATATGAGAAAATCAAAGGCATCCCTTTCACAGGGGGCCAACTCATATGCCTTCCAAATTTCAAAACTCAGGCTTATCATGCAACAGCTCATTGTTTCAGGTTCCAAACTGGCAAACACAATTAACATGAATCAGAAATTTCCATGATGCATGGTTCAAAATGATGTGTACTAAAAGTCTAAAACAATCAATATTTTAGAAATAAGTTCATCAGAAAATAATATATAAAAGTTGCGTAGTGCAATCAAGAAAGTAGTTAAATAAGAGAAGGTAAGGATAATAGATAACCTGTTGTCCTACGACATCAATCCTGTCTATCCGCCTTATGGACAGCTTACCCTTTGCTGAGCGAACCAACAAATAATCAGTTGATGAGACCTTGTGCTGAAAAATTGGTGCCCTGTACATATTTGTTTCGAGAGATGACTGGCTACAACCAGGTTTTATATCCCCAAGGAAGGGGGATTTATCAGCAGGATCAAGTATGAGCACACTTCCCAATCCAGTATTTTCGTTGCGCATCAAGGTGCCCTTCTGATCATTTGGAGATGATTTTTGGTAATAAGTACACAATCTTGCACCCATTCCAGCATTTCCAAGGAGCAAAGGTCTCTCCTCACAGTATCTGCAAGTAGAAAAGCAGAGAAAAGTGTTGAGGCAGACTAAGCATACACATCATAAAGATGTATAAACATGAAAAGAAGTAATGAAATTCTTTTTTAAAAAATTTCTTTAGGCACAAGGTTTCACTAGAAACACAACAAGGGGTGACGAAAATATGTACCATGTGGTAGCATAGAGTGCTTCGTTATAAAATCTATCCAATTGTTATACGAAAAGGGTACTTCTCACACCTAAAATTTAGATGAACAAAAAAAAAATTATTCATCAATAACACCAAGGCAGCCACAAAAATATGTATGTATGTTATATACAGTGCTCCTCTGTCAAATCCATCCAACTGCTATACAAAAGGGGATCTGCTCCTCACACCAAAAATATAGATGAAACGAAAATGATTTTTAATGCTTCATCCATCAAGCTATACAAGTAGCATTTGAGATGCAATTTGCACAACTCACACAGCAAACAAATGGCTTCAGTTACATCTTAGAAATATAAATTCTTCAGTATCCTATTTGGGTATTTTGAAGTTCCATTACAACAAAAAACAAGAAAAAGCACTTCAAAAATTGCACAGAAATAAACTATTTATATGCAACACAGATCTCTGCTTGATCAATGCAATAGACCTATTCAAATTGTCAAAAATCAGTATAAGCAAAGGTTTATTATTCATCTATCACGGGACCTAGAGAGTAGTACAAAAATTCTCCTCCCATTTGAAAATGTAGGGAACTAACAAAACCATCAGATCATCCTTACCATTGACAAAATTAAAATTACAACAGCTAGTTGGTGATGATAATCAGACAAAATCAGTTCTTTTTTTATTGACGAACGAGAAATCCCAAGGATCAGCTAACACACGGTTCGAAACTTGGTGGATAATGGGCCAGTTCATCTACCCTTCTCCACTTAAATGCCTGGTTTTTTCCGCTGCAAGGTTCGAACTCGTGATGTGCACATAACGTGCTGCACTTTTACCACTAGACTGAAGCCCTGGCCCCAGACAAAATCAGTTATTCAACCTCACATTTCGATCTCCACGATATGACCATCTTCCCTGGTCAAATACCAGCAAAATTGTTCATTACATTGGTCTTACAAGTTATGTTGTCGGTACAATGATAGTGTCCCTATAAGAACTCCTGACATAGCACCAGCACTTGTATAATGTTAATTTCTAATAACAATCTTATTCACAACTGTCATCCTCTTCTTAAATATCCACATTTTTAAATAAATGATACTCCTTCTGTTCCCTCTTAAATGACACTCTTACCACTTCATTATATCATATGTTAGGATCAGCATCAACTTTTCTTGTCATTTCCTTTATCTAATGCAGAGTATTGATATTTCCAAATAAATAATACTCCTATCCTTTTTAATGGAACTATTTCCTATTTAGTCTGTTCCAAAAAGAATGACACCTTTCTATATTTAGAAACTTTTTAAATTTAAACTTCATGTTTTTCCGTTAGTGACATACTCTTATAGCCATAGAAATATCATGGCATGTTTTAGACCACAAGTCCTAACGGTACTTGTGCCAAAAATCTTCCTTAAAACATTCACATGACTGATACAGAACCCCCAAAAGGTGGAGCATTCACTAGCGGAGAAAAACTACTTCCAACTTAACAAGCACAGGGCATTTATCGATATTGAGCATGAAATAAGCGAAAACAAAATGCCATCAGAATATCAATAGAAAATGCACAATAAAAATCTTTGGGTTAACTTACTCCATTAGGAAGACATGGCCATCTTTCACGGAAAGATCAGATTTTTTCTTAAATGCCCCAGGAGGACGCATGGACTTGTTCTCACCGGGAAGCTTTTGTGCCCTAGGCAACAAATTTATCCTGGAACGAACAAGATGCAGCACAGAGTTTGGTGGAACATTTTGCGCAGAAAGAGATTTATCATCTTCAAGCTCCTTCCCGCAATAAATTATCTTCACTGGCTCAGACAGCTTGAAATCTACAAACAAATAACATGGTGAAAGTTAGTAATAGCTGGGACATCAAGGTCAAAAATAGATGTAATATAAGTGAAGGTTAGGAACTAAAAGGACAGAAAAATTACAAACCAAGCTTCTTGGACGCCTTTGACTTAAGAGACGAAATGGTCTCCTCTGCTGCCACATGAAGTTTACTTCCTTTGCCACCCAAGCTCTTCAATATGATTTTCATTGGCCCTTGTGTAGGCAACTTTCTCTGTTCCTTAAGTACCACCTCATTGTCATGGGGATGCCATAAAGCTCTTGGCCGATGAAAATTTGCTATGTCTTTACTGCAAAGAGGAGTATAAATCACATAAACAAACAATAAAAAAGAAGCAATCAACCAATACATAAGATAAATCCGAGAGAACACACATCTAAATCTTATTAAAAGAGGCGATTAGGTAGATCTAACATGTCTCTACTGCAAAGAGGAGTATAAACCACATAAACAAACATTAAAATAGAAGCAATCAACCAATACATAAGATAAATCCGAGAGAAGACACTTCTAAATCTTATTAAAAGAGGTGATTAGGTAGATCTAACATGGCACTTATGTCCATACGGACTGATGCAAGGACAAACCCTTTTTTTGCCTTTGGGTTGCCTAAGCCAACTGATAAATACAGGCCAAATTTGTTCCTTGAACTGCAAAAGCTAAGTTACTTCTAGCTACACAACTTGCTAATATATATCAGGCATCTTATAGCATGAGGAGGATTATGTGAAATCCACCAAGTACACAGGAGCGTCAAATGAAGTACACAAGCAGAAAACAATTAGAATGGAAGATTGTTTTGTGTAAGATAATAGCTAGCTAGAGAGAGAAGCTCTTCCATATCTCTAGACTTCAGTTCATCCAAAAAATCTCTCACAGTACTAATGGTGTGTGAAGAATTTGAGCGTCCAACCCAAAATCTTAAGGCAATGGCCCCTTTGGAAACCCTTACACAACCAATGAGGAACAAATATATTCTCTAATACCCTCTCACACAAGTAACCTGGTTCTTGAGTTCACTTGGACTGAATGTTCTTTATTTTTTCTGGTTTAGATAAAGAAAGTGGTGGCTTGACAATAGTGGGCCTGAAACAGAGGGAAAGAGAGTAGGCTCAACAAGCTAATGAGTGAGCCTAGAGCAATGCCTATGCTGATTTGAGAGAGAGAAGTCCTCAGCAACTCCATGTGTCAAGTTGAGAGAGAGAAGCCCAGAGCGATAAAACATGAGAAGAGAACGCTGTTTTGACACAGGCTCACCATACTTTGGCTCTGATGCCATGTCAAAGAACCTGAGCATCCAACCCAAAACCATAAGGTTAAGGGGGGAGCGACCCTGACATTATAAACCCCTCGGAGACCCTGTTACAACCAATGAGAGTCAAGTGTATTTTCTAACATGGTGAACTGAGATCTACAGAGTGGGGCTCAATCAAAGAAAAGAGGGGCTTGAAGGAGAGAAGATGTATTCAAACTCAACTCAGCACTGTTTGTCAATTTAATCTGCCTTCATACCAATCTTCAACCCTCACCCTTTCACATCACCAAAAAAGCTCAAATCACTAACAATTTTACTAGCAAGTAACTATCACAAGAAGAGGCACTTGTGGAGCCTATAAGCCACTAATGTGAGTTCGCAGGCACGTAGGACGATTGTCCTTCAAGCACGATTACAACAAAAATAACAACAGCCCAGTAAAATCCCAGAATGGGTAGTGTGTACGCAGACCTTACCCCTAACCCTATGGAGTAGAGAGGTTGTTTCCGATAGACCCTCGGCTCAAGAAAATGAAAAATACGAAAGAGACAATATATCAGTACCATCAACCCTTCAAGCAAGCACGATTACATCATATAAAATAAGAGCCTTCCCATCTCATTACCTTGCTCTGCATCTTATCAAAGAATGTTGTAGCTCTAGGATATTGAGATTACTAAAATAAACTAGGGAGTGCAGGAGAGTGCGAAATTTTCTTTTCTTCGACACACTGGGACGTGGCAGCATGATGATCCTAGTCACGAACAACAAGTACTGGAGAATGACATCAGGAGGTGAAAAGAGCCTAAATGCCTCCTACACAAATGTTAAGAAAATGGACTTTGGGCATAACTCAACCCCAAAAAGATAGTTGATGAGGTGTGGGTCGCCCTTCAGCCAATATGGACACTCTTAACACCCCCGCACTGCATGCCTAAGACTGGACATTTAGACCACGGATAACATCAGATGACGATCAATATTGGATAAATCAAGAATAGGGACGGATTTGACTCGTATACTATGACCAAAGTCAATGTGCATAACTCAACCCCAAAATATAGCTCATGAGGTGATAATTGTTCAAGAAAATATAAGACAACAACTGATTCTCTTAATCACTGTGGGACACTCTAACAAGGTACCAAAGTAGAGTAGACAGAAGTCCTACGTTCAAGACTTGCCACCATTATGAAAAGCACTCTTCATGTGCTTGGTTCATTAAAAAGAGCAAAGCCTACGCGTGAAGGACATGTTGAAATATGATTAGATTAATAAAATTGTGCTCTTTATAAAAATTTCAACTTTTTGGTTAGATGTCCATACAACTTTTTGTGGTATACGACAGTGTTGTAAAAGGCGTTTTCAAGGCGAGCCCTGCGAGGCGCACCAAAAACGCCCAAGGCGATGGTGTGGGGCGAAAGTCTCAAGAGGCGTACGCCCAGCAATTCGGGGCGTAGGTCAGGCGTTTGAGGCGCATTTTGCCCCAAAGACTTTTTAAAATTAAAATAAAATTTGTTGAATAAGTTCTTCATATAGTACCCAAACTCTCAAAAGTTAGCTTGGTAATTACTCAAAAGGTTTAAAAAGGAACTCAAATGTGTTAAATTTAAAAGTCAACATTTTCTTTATTGATTGAAGCCCTAATTCATGGTCTTTACCAATTCTTTATCGTGTCCGCTAGTTTGCTAATATCTCCCAAAAGCAACAAATTTCTTTTTATAAATGCAAAGGGAACTCCATTCTCCTTCGTAGCAACAGGTTCAAAGTTCAAATTGCATGTTAGTCATCCTTTTTGTCCCTCCATGTAGAAAACTTTCTTTTAGACTAAAGTTACTTGTGCTTGTAAGTAGCGTATAATAGAATGTTTTGACTAGATTTTTGTGGGGATGGAGCGCGCGCGCGCGCGCACACACACACATATATATATATAGATATATAGATATATAGTTTTCTTCAATATTTATGCAATTTTACGTGTTCATAAATATTTACTGTCATTATATTATTTTATAAAATATTAAAAATTACATACCTATGGGGCGTACCCCGTGCCTCGGGGCTTACGCCTCGCTGAGGCATATGTTAAACGCCTCGCCTTACACCCACGCCTTTTAAAACACTGGTATACGAAGGAAGATGGTAAATAATTGTGGTCGCATCTAAATTAAAGTACATAGGTCTTTGGATAAAAAGTTTGAAAATCTTCAACAGAGCTCTTTTTTGGGAAGGTAACATCTGTGCATATTAAAAGAAACAATATATAAATTGTAAATTCGCGATGTGGTTATAAAACATTTTATTTACCGGGGGGGGGGGGGGGGGGGGGGAAGAGAGACAGTACATAGGTTGAACTGAAAACCATATTTACAAGTGAGCAAAAGAGAGAACAAACTGTTCTGCAGTCCTAACAAGATTTTAGAATTTCTAACAAGGAAGGCATGGAGAAATTTATGGAGACATCAAGTTGACAATGGTAAGTAATATACGATTAACATCTGGAAGCACAGATGGTGTTGCAAAACACTGAGTGATCCCTTCCTAACAAAGAAGGATGTCAATTGCTTAAGAAGGAGACAATGAGAAGATAGACTTTCAGACTTGAGGTTGAAGAGATCCATAGGATTGAACGATGGAAGAATTCCAAAACCTTATGGGGTTACTCTATAAGCATGATATCATGGAAATCTTTTTGGAAATGAAAGGGAAAGCAAAGTGAATCTTCTTGGTCAATGGATCACCGGCTATTAAAGAGAGAGGAAGTAGAATATCCATATTGATCAGTAAGATACCAACTGCTTCAAGTAAAGTATGCATTTTTCGCTTGTCTACAGCAAAAGAGGCTAATCTCACAGCAGAAACTTGAACAAAGAGAAGATTACACAAGTCAGTTGCAGTTACATATGCAAATATTCGGGAAAGGGCATGGGATACCCATTGTTGCATTGCCAATTCGCAAGGCAGTTATGGTGGACACTGAATTTGTTAAAATTACAGAGGTCAATATCACCTATAGTTTAGATGTGATTCTCAGTTGCACCATCAGACAAAGAAAAAGGCGATATAGAGCATAGGATGAAGCTCTCTTGGCACCTATGGATAAATTCAAAAAGGAAATAACAAGACAACTTTGAAAGGGTGTGAACATACTTCCATACAGATGAGTCATGTTTTTTATGTTTTTTGTTCCTAATAAACTTTTAGTGCATCATGGTATAGATGATAGGGTGCTATTTGTAAAGAACCCTATTTTCATATTCTCTATCTTTTGTATTGAGGGAATTTTTCCCGACATATCAATGAAGTTATTAGTTTATCAAATAGGAAGAAATTAGAGTTAAATTAACCATTTACATAAGAGACGTCAAGTGAAGTACACAAGACTTACTTGCTTAGCTTAGCCTTCATGGTCTGCAGCTTAAGAGCTGGTATTGAGTGCAGAACTTTGAGACCATGTGCAGTGCGTTTCTTTGAATGTGATTTCAGTTGCTGAGTTGACTTCCTGTTCAGATAGAATTTGTCATTGGCAATATTAAAACGCCCGGATAAACCACCGAGTCCGTATAACTCGGCAGAATCACCATTACTGGGCTTCATTAAACCAGTTGTGATCATTGCTCCAGCATGATGCAGAAGCTGTTGCCCATCCCTGTTATCCAAAACTTCGAAAAGCATTTGTTCGTCTTGAAGATCATATATGAGCTTTGGCTTCGGAAAGGGCTGATCTGGTTCCCAAATAATGTTGTCCATCCAAGATTCCTCCATTATATCTCTGTTTTGTAATGTAAGCTTGCCAAATCGCCTTAAGGCGTCGCTGCTAAGGCTTTCATCAGTGGCTCCATCTTTTACAGTATCTGTGCTCTGATGCCTATCTGCATTCAAGCGAGACTGTAATCTCAAAAGCTGAGGGTGATATCTTCCTTCTGATAATGAAATATCCAGGTGTCCTGAAGGTTGTTTTGAACCAAAAGGCTCCACAGAAACACTGCAAGAAAAAAAGGAGCTGTGACCTTTCTCATGGGGTTCAATTTCTTTTTCTGACTGAAAACACTGAGACTCGGCCTCCACATCCAGTTGTTTATGAGTCAATGCTTCACAATCAGGTCCAGAAATCTCACAGCTTTCAACAGTATTATCACTCACTGGAGGAGAATTATCCCAAATAATTCTATCTTCCCAGTCTTGCTGATCAAGAGGATAGAACTCAGGACAGATAGGTGAGCTCCAATTAGCAGAAAGATCCATTGATAGATTTTCTTTCATTGGTTCAGCACTACAACAAGAATCCTTTTTCTCAATTTTTGGCTTCAAGTCATCAATCCCTTGAACTGTTCCTGGTTCATTATCAAGGAACGTTAAAGCACTATCTTGATGTACAGGGACCTTCCTCAACCAAGGGAAGTCTTGATAGGAACCTCTCAGTAATGTAACTTCATCTTCTTCAACAATATCCAGTGTGTCCATGGCCTTGTATTTGTCTGTAGATACAAAAACGTGATATAGAAAGGCTAATCCGTACTACTACTAAACAGAACTGAATAAAGAGATTTTTCTTATTAGCAAAAGGTACCTTTGGGAACAGAGCATCGCCGCTCCCTCTTATCTGCTTTCTTCCGAGGTTCGTGGAGGGCAAAAATTTCAGAGAACTTTAGAATTGCCACCCCATCTTCTACACAAAGAACAGGTAGTGGCAGAGATCTTTGACCATCAACTGGCTCTTCCATAGTAATAGGTTCTTCCTGACAACCAGCACAGAGAAGCAGCCCCGTTCAGGAAACAACAGATATTCTAAAGCAGGCAACAAATTTAGGCAATTATAGTCCCCATAAGGGCAACTTAACTGCAGTTGTTAACTTATGCCAAGCATTAGTAGAAGCACAGAATAGAGGAGAACTATATTTCAAAGACTTCCAAGAACTCCATCTAAATTAACACAGATCTCCAGTGGAACAGATAGGCAGAAAAGAAAAAAGATAGTGCTTTAATATTTGTCGAATTCCCAATAGAGTGATAAACTGTAAAGACAAGCAACATAAAAAGTAAAATTGTTGTATATTACTAAGAGTGGTCCACCAGATGCAAGATAAGACAAAGTTGTTGAATGCAGTAGCAAAACATTTATAGGATTTTAACTGACAAAAAAATCTGTCTGTCCCAAGTACTTCAGCTACTATAAATACAATAATTTAAGGCATTTATAAAATGCATTAAATTGCATCGTCAATCTTCAAGTACCACAAGAAATTATTGTCAAGCAAAAATATGAACTATTCCAAAAGCTATTTCAGGAAAACCTCAAGAAGCCTTCGAAAACATTGCTCGTAAATAGAAAGTGACGCAAAGATATCAATTGTTTGATGACCTATTTCACAAGAAGGAAAGAAGAAGAAGCTAGAAAAAAAGAGATGGCATGCACTTCAATGCTACAAATCGGAAAAAGAACACAAAACATAAGTAGTTCTTCTATTTAACTAGTAACGGACTGACCTCTTGAAAATCTTCACTAGATTCGGGAGCATCCGGGGATAGAACTTCTTCTGGAAGCTTCTTCCCATGAAAAACCACTTCATCATCATTGTTGTACTCCCCTACAAAAAGAACATGACAAATAGGTCTAAAGTGAAGATGCAGAGACATTTTTTGGACATAATTGCAGGATTGATCACTGAAAGTTAAGAAAACCACAATCCTACTAGAATTGTTTTGGTGATGTGGAATCTCGTTGAAAGAGTTTTGACAGTATCTTGCCAGGAAATTGATGCCGGAACAATGGCCAAAATAATATGAAAAGAGGTGGGTGTAGACATGACAGTCACTACCAAAAAGGAGCGGTGCAACCATTATTGTTACCTGGGAATAGAAGATATGTGGTGCCGCCAGAGCGGTTACAAAAAAAAGCGATGCCAGTAAAACAGTCACCCAAAAGAAGATGTGATACCGTAAAAACCGAAAAGAGATGCATGCCAAAACATTCACCAAATAGCCGCAACGTCGCCAGACTATAACCGGAAATTATTACCAGAAATAAAGTGATGTCGCTAGAATGACCATTGAAAGAGGAAAGAAAAATTATGGAAGCAAAAATAAAGGTCGAGCAAGAGATACAGGGCAACCTACCAGTAGTTGGAAGCTACTTACACCTATACCAAAACAGTAGCTCCGATACCACATTCGAACATAAAAAATTAACATACATGCAACAATAAACATAACATATTTAGCCAATGCAGAACAATATCTATCTTGAGAACTTAAATTTTCTGATATTCTACCTAACTTTTTTATGAAGTACTCCAACTCTTAACTTTCTGACACTAACACATAATAATCTAACACCTTTTTTCCTTTTTTTGATTACCAAGAGATTCCCGAGGTCTAGTGGAGCATGGTTTGAAACTCAATGGATAAAAACTCGTGGCTTGCGTCTAACGCACATATCACGTGTTGGGCTCTTATCACTAGATTAAAGCCCCGAGGGCTAATCTAGCACTTATATCCCGAAAGCAGAAGAAAAATAATTAAAAAACAACAAACTGAAGCAAAATAGAATAAGAAAAGTATGGAAAACTCGCTATTTCATTCTGTCCATACTACCCAGAGCTCCCCGCCTCTTCCCATTGCACATGCCACCTGCTCATTCAGAGCCCTGTCGTGGTGTTAAGGCATCTACTGCCCTCCTTTTCTTTATTGACATGCTCTCTCCCTCATAAGACCCCTCCCCGCAATCCCACTCCACCCCCAAATAGACTATTTTGTCTCATGGACTTGTTCACTAGCTGCTGCAACCAATTTCAGTTGGCCAAAAATTGCTAGGAGGAAACAGAAATTTAGCACAGAAGGATGCAAGCAAAACAAGAGTTTGACAAACCAACCACAATGACTCATCTCAAGGATCAACTTTTATCTGGTGTTTTAAGATCAAACCTAGCTTTCACTTAAATTTTGGGTTTATTTTCTGCTACCCTCTTACAGAAGGGACTCTGGGTTATATTTTGCTAGAATAACTCTGATTCGTCAGTTTGATATTCAGCTTCATTTGAGCTCCACATGTTTCTGTTGGTTTGTGAATGTTCCAAAGTCCCATAACCATTTAACTACTGAGGCTATTATGTCTACCTTCAATTTCAGTTAGGTGAACAGCAACTTTCCATAATAAAACTGAAGTTCATAACAAACTAACAGGAAGAACAGCTTTATAAATTGTGTAGCGGCAACCAGTGTTAAAATATCAAAAGGTAGAGTTACACGCTAAAGATTGTAGACAGCCATCAGTACATCAGGCTAACAATATAAATAGTAAGAAAAATCTGTACCCCAAAAAAAACATTGCTTTTTTTTTTATCCTTCTCAAAGAAACATTGCTTTTAAACTAACCTTTTTCAGGAGTAGATGGAACTTCAGCAGTGTTCTCTACCACCTCCTGTTCCTTCTCCTCTTCATTATCATCCTCATCATAGTTTTCATCATCGAAAACAGAAGCACGATTCTCCAAAGTAGCTAACGCTACTTCTGATGAAAAATAATCCCTCTTCGGCAATAATAAGTCCTCTTCGGTAACAGTTTGTATCTCAGGTCCTTCATACTGCTCATCAATGTCCTCATAATCTACAGCATCTTCTGCCTTCTCATCATAATCTGCTTAGTTCAATAAAGCGGAGGGAAGAGAAGTAATGAGATATGACTTCTGAAAGACAGGATAGGTCGAATAAAATCTAATGGCTCAAGAATGATAAGGAAAACCCAATGTAACCTCTAGGAAAAAACAAATCATGTGTGAATTTATGTAAGAATATTCATTTAGAGACGGAATAAAGAACTATAAGCCCACTGGAGTTTTAACACACCAAGCTCCGGATATGGTAGCAACAAGAAAGGCACAAACATAAGAAGTTCTGGCACACAAGAAATAAAGAGACAGTTAAACAAAAGAATGTCGGATGCTGTTTAGTTTCACAAAAGAGCACCATTTGGTGGAACTATTTTAAAAATCAGAGTCTAACCTAAACATGAAGACCAACTTGGCAATCTTTTCCAGTATTTCTCAATTTACTGTAGTTAGGCCTTGAGCATTTTTACATCTTCCAATCTTGTGTAGCCTTATCACATACCTTGGAGATTGGATATGTAGATCCTCATGATATACTGGCTATAGTTAGGTTCTTTTTTTAATTTATTAATTTAATAAGTGGCTATTTCCAGAATGTGGCCTCAGTAAGGTTTAAATTACCTTAGTTTAAAAGCTAAATACTTTGACACTGAATTTGTCTGCAAACTCAAAACAGTGTGAGGCTGTGAGCGGAGGGAGATCTTTGATTTGAAGCTATAGAAAGTTTAACACAGCTTATGTCGCAAATATGAGACAAGTAAAGATCCTCCCAATGATTCAAGCACCTGAATGTTGACAGTTGGAAGCTGGGGAGGAACAAACCATACCCCGCATGTCATAGGGATAACTATGCATGTTAAGAATAAACATCTTACGAATAAGGAAACTCCTAGAACTACTTCACCGAGGAATGATTACACTCCTAATGATTAGGAGAAATATGAATTGTCAGAATACAAACACATAAACTGTTTCTGGCTCTTTCTATAGTGTATTACAGGTTAAAACCTATCTTACAATGTCTAATTAAGTACGCTTTCACTTCTAATAGGCGAACTTTAATAGGAAGAAGAGAAGGACAAAAGAATTGCCAATGAAAGTCTCAAAGAACAAAATACCGAAGAGATAAGAAACTGCATGAGATTGCAGTGGTGGAAAACATGTACCTTGTTCAGCGACATCTGCAGATGCTTGTGGCGATTTCGCTGACAACTGAACATCCAAGGGAAAAAGACATGGACAAAAATTAGCAACAAACTACTCCAGTAGAAATTGGGTAACATGCATTCATATTTATACCACCTGATCCGAAATATAATTCCAAATAAATCATAGAGATAAATGGTTGGATTTATCCTTTCCAGATTATAGAGATAAAAGAGTTTGATACATACATCTATTTCTGTTAGAGACGGACCAAGCTTGTCAGCTAAAGCAGCAAGATGCTCTTTTGCATCCTGAAAAACAAAATCGCCATTAGAATTTGACCACTTAATAAGCAAAGAAGACACCAGAAGAAGCTCAAATCACACGACATGAGAGATCTGAAAGAAAATTTTGTGGCATATGAAAATGAAGGAACGACAATTCTATAAATTGGTGCTAAACCCGGCAACCATCCTCCATGGGATGAATTGTTAAGATACTGGCTAAGAAGGCATCTGGCTGTTGTTGCAACTGTTCTTATTGAAAGATACACTGCAATTAATACGTACAAGTGAGCCTAAGCGATAACTATGCCCCCTATCAAGTTGGAAAAACGAAGACAAAGCAAGAGCACAGTAGAAAGTTTTTACATTGCATCATCTTGAAGCCTTAAGTTGTTAAGAGGGAAACCAAGGAAATCTCTTGAAGGATTGATGACCAAATCTAGTGGCTTTTGAAAAGAACATGAAACCCAAATTGAATATCAAAAATATTTTAATCATAAAGGTTACAAGTTACAAAGCTGAGTATGGAAAAAGAGAGATAGAAAAGACTGAACAAATATGGACAAGGAAAAAGAGCATCCCTGCGCCATAGCTATAGTCTGGAGTGCCATATGGCACTTCCTCAACCTGGGATTTCTTCAGAGGCTCAAGACAAGAAGCAGGAGCATATGGAGAATTATACCCTGGGCATATTCCAAACTATTTGGCTAAAGAGAAATCAAAGATGCTTCTAAGTTGAAACTTTAACTCTTCCTTTTCGAGCATAATGTTTACAAAACTAGAACTTTTGGTGTAGTGGGTTTTTCCCTGAATAATGTAGGCAGTGTAATGACTTGATTGAAGGCCAAGATGATTAAGCAAATTTCTGCGGCTTTAACCAAGTTGGCGCTGCATATGTGAATAAACCTAAGTACTTATCCAAGAGAAAAAAAAGACAAGAGAGAGTGTGTTGGAAGGAGTTAATACTTCCTTTGCACAGGTTAAAGGGACTCTTTTGGTTTTCTTCCCTTTTTTTTGGTTAACTTCTCGAGCACATATGTAATTCTCAACAATATTGATTATTGGATTTCTTTTATAAGGTAAAAAAGATTTCATTACACAATCGATATACCAAAAAGTAGATAACCTACAAAAACGAATGATTCTCCACATCGAATTTTCTATACATATTACTATATTATGGGTGCACCAAAAAGAAACATGGTCCTTCTAAATAGATACGAATTGCTTGTGCTGAAATTGCAGCAAATAATTATCCTGTTAGGTTCAATTTCAATTGGTACCTGAGTCTGGAGAAAATTTAGTACATCTAACATATTAATTGGGATCTCACAGCAGACTAATTGTTTGAGAGTCAAATTACAAAGGGAGAAAAGAATAAAAGGAACAACTTACCTCATCAAGGTAATCAACATCGAGATCACCAGAGTAGTCAACATTTCCGAACATAAATCCCAAAAGCCGGTTACCACCACCAGCTTCCTCATATTCGTCCTCATCATCTGCAAAAAGCAGACATAGTCGTCAGTTAAATCACACTCAAAATGTCAGCTTCCTCACAATTCAGAAACAGGTAGATATAAAGAGATGGATTTGGTGGATGTAAATGAGGCTTCAAAAAGAGCATAATCTGGTGTAAAGTAAGACCAGAAGACTAAGATACAAGCAAACACCGAAATTCTTTTACCGTAGATAAGCTACACGAAAATATGTTCCTCTATAAAACCACCCAATCATCTATACATAGACACATCATGGATGAACCAACACACAAGATCAAAATTCTCCTCTACCTTTTTAATAATGAGATACATTGAGGCCTTCTGCTGGGCTAAGAAACTCGGAATATAAAAATTTAACATATAAGCACAAGACTCTGACAATCTCTTTTACTTTTTCCACACTTAATATTTGTTTTTGATAATAAGGTAAATGATTTTACACTCCACATTTATTCTGGAAGGATAAGCAGTAACTTCTAAGCCACCAGGTCACAGCTCTCTTTCTCCAACTTTTAGGCACTAAAACAAAACCAACCTTATTTCTGTCATTAAAATGGTCAAAGGTTTACACTAAACCACCACAGACAATTTCCTATTTGATATCTAGATATAGCATCAAATCGGAAACAGCCACAAAAGTTTTCTTACCCAGTGAAAAACATCAGATGAGCAAAGAAATTCAACCGCCCCATCTTTCCTCATTCTCTTTCGAATATATCATCAATTTTGGTACTTCGTGAAATCAGCCCCAGTCCATAATGCACTGAGGGGTCGTTTGGTAGGGTGTATAAGAATAGTGCGGAATATGGTGTATTAGTAATGCATGGGTTAGTAATGCAAGCATTAGTTATGCAAATATTATTTCTTATTTTGGTGTGGTGTATTAAAATTATAATGCATTGCATAATTTTTTGGCAAAATAGTTGCTTACAAAAATGCCCTCCATATTCTCTAGCTTTAAGGGACTTTAAGAACGTCTTTAACCATGCTAATGCATGCATTAAAGCCTTGGTATTACTAATGTCATGGTTTTCTATGCATTACTTATGCATAGGATAATGCCAAGTATGATGTATAACTAATACAAGTATTAGTTATACACAAGTTGAAAAAATATACCAAACAAGGTATTAGTAATGCATAGAGCTAATGCTTGCTTAATTTTTCCTAATATCTTCTACCAAACGACCCCTATGGACCAACCAACCTTCTTTTTCTTTCTATGAAAAGATTCTATGTTTAGAAGGAATATTGCGGAGCAAATGACTAGGATCTTCAAACTAAACACTATACATCAATTACACAGACCATCTAACCATTATCTTGATAGCATTTCAAGCTGGTATTCTTTGAATGCGCCCCCTCTTCTCTCCCTCACCACCCCACATGAAATAAAAAATAGAGAGATAATGAAAGAAAAGGTCACACCCCGACAGGATTGCAAGCTTACATATCACTCAATAGAAGTGGACATGCAGAATAAGAAGTATATGGAACTCTCAAAAGCAAAGATTATTATGATGATGATGATGATGACAGCAGCAACAATAACAACAGCAGCAGCAACAACAACAACAACAACATCTAAAGCTCTTTGTTGCAAATACAAGAATATTTTCCTGTCAGTTACAGGATAAAAGAGAACAAAAATTCCTCATAGTTCATATCCAAGCCAACTCATAATTACTGGTAGACAATCAAGGAACAAACATTTGAACAAAGTCTGAGACCCCATATATTCTGCTTAAGGGTTGCAATGAGACATCAATATTAAAGCATATAGAAGCTCCTCCAACAATCTAAGTAACTGTTTCAAAGATGCACCATTTTGACATTGTTCTTCTTGAGATGAGGTCAGTGAGATTACACAACCAGCTGGTCCACGTAATAGTAAAACTCCAAAAAGGATTTTACAAAATCTCCAAGCAACAATGACAGCCTATCACTAAACGTCCATGCTACATAGCTTGACTTGAAAACTCAACAACAAGTACTATACTAGAAAACCCACTTGTTTCAGATAACTTACACACACAAAGAGAAAATGATTTTTTATTACACACTCTTATCAACAGAAATATAAGTCTTCTAGATACACAGAAATTAAAAGGTTTTCCAAAGCACCAAGGGTGTGGTCTATGGGAGACGAGGGTTTGAATCCGCGAAAGAAGAAGGTGATCTCTTTCTATCAACCAAAGCATTGATGGGCGAATGCAAGTACTTAGCAGAAGTGCAGAACAGTTGAGGCGCAAGTTCAATATCAAACAGCAGCTTAAAGCCATACATGTGAAGGGCTTATCATTTCATGGGTCTATGTATTTTAGGAAAGTGTGTGCTTCAAACAATGGCACACAAAGTTATCCCTACTAGAAGAGAAGTTTTTTGAATCCCAACTTCATCAGAACAGGATTAATATCGACATTATTATATACAGGATGCTGAAACTAGTACTTTTAATTGCAATTTGATCAAAGTAGTACTAAATATCTATACTTCTCAGCGAATTTTAATTTCCCCAAATTTTTTTGATGATGTTGGTATTAGTGTCAGTTTGCGCGCACCTCGACTAAATCTACTACCTATTACCTCCCACCATCTCGGGTAACTATGCGCACCTCTGACTAATTTTCCTAATTTGTGAGCTTTACTTCAAAGAAGCTTGATCTCCACTTCAGGTTTCACTTCACACAAATTTTGTTCTTTAAAATTACGACTTTCTTCGTCAAAAACAAAAAAACCAGCATACCAACAGCAAAAAACAAGGCCAAAGAAAATAGTAACAAATTAAATGTTACCTTCATCACGCCCATCACGGGATGCGCCACCAGACTCGTAACCCATCTTAGGTCACCAACTCTGCAACCAAAAAAAAAAAAGAACACTTCATTATTCTGAAATTAGCAATGAAATAACAATTACCCGACAAAATTCATAAGATTATAAATTAGAAAAGAACCTCCTATACTCTATTCATCCTAAAACTTATTCGAATTGGTTATGTAGTACAGTTGAAAATCTTTATACTCCAATTCATTGCAACGAAAGAAAAAGAACAAAAGGTTAAAAAATAACTGCAGTAAAAGGGAAAGGGGTTTAAAATAAGGGGAAAAGGCCAAAATTGTACCTATAATATTAAAAATTAGTCACGTTAATACCCGTTTCTACTTTTGCTAAGTATATATATTTGTCCATATCCCTAACAAATTTGTTACGTGTCACCGGGACCCCAAAATAATTTGCCAACTAAGCAATTTTTGACCTGTTTATTTTAGAAACCCGCCCCAACCTACGTGTCTAATTACATGCAACGGCATCGTTTCGCCATGATTCCGACGAACTTGCTTCTACTATCGAATGGTTCAATACATTTGCAGCCTCAGATGTTATAGTCTCAGATGAATTTTGCTCAACCCTGCCTTCATACGCCAACAACAAAGAAATTCCAATTGAAAGAATGTCAAAAATATGGAATCTTTTTTAAAACCTTCAACAAGAACTCGAAATGTGCGGCTATCGGTTTTTCTTTTATAGTAAGTGGGGGAATTGGGTCGGGTATAAAAATAGGCATGGGTTATAATTGAATCGGATAATTTAAAATTAGGGTTTGGATTTTTTGTTACTAAGCCGCCATGTGTCCTTTCGTTAAAATTAAGAGAAAATTTAAATTATAGTGACGATAAGGCTCAAACACCTTGATAGTATAACGAAGGGTAAGTTAAAATAATTATTGATAGTAAAGGAATATATTTTACCCTTTTCCGTTTAATAATTTAGTGAGAGGAGTTGGTGGTTTCGATTTTGGGCGTATTTATAGTGCAGATGTGCTTTGGTTCTGGCTTTTCGTTGTGTTTTATTTAAAAAAAATAGATTATGTGTCAAATTATAAGTATAGATAAAGCATCGTCTTTCGTTTGAACAATCATGCTAAAAATTATTTGACTTTTAAATGGCAAAATCAAAAGCAAATGGTATAACTTGCATAAATTGTAAGTCAATATTAATATTAAAATATAATTTTAATTATAAGTATATACAAAGCATCATCTATCATTTGAACCATCACGCTAAAAATTGTTTGACTTTTAAATAGCAAAATCAAAAGTAGATGGTGTAAGTGGGATAAATTGTAGGTTATCAAAAATAACTTACACTAATTATATTAATATTAAAAAAATTAATATAAATAATTTTATATAAAATCGTGCTAAAGCACGCAAAATCATACATAAATAAGTATAGTCATTTAAACGCTAAAGAAAGCAAGAGACAAAACTTTTAAATTCTTAAAAACAAACAAAAAAGTTAGAATTGTTTCTTACAACTTGAGCATTTAAGCAAATAACAGTCATTATGTAAACACAATAATATATTAAACCTAACAAAACCAACAAATATATATATAACGAAATATTCAAAGAGAACAGACAAATTAATTAAAATTAACTAAGTTGGCTTATGGACACCCGTAAAACGAAGCCTCGAAAGAATTATTCAAAGAATTAAAATTCATTAAGAATAACGTGAACCGAAAAAAAAAAACTAACAGCTTTTTTGTGTATTTCTGGTTATTAAACTCTAATGTCGACAATCAAAAATTTAACAGAAAGAAAATTAGGTAGCTATTCCAAGCAGTTGGAAAACAAAAAATAAAGCAAAAAAAACTAATAATAATAATAATAATATATTATAAGTATGAAGCCCAAGTTAAAAGTTGAATTACTTTAATACCCATAAAACCTTTAAACACAATTTAATTTTTAATACAAAATAGTAATAATTAAATTCACAGTTGCTAATGAAATTTTTGAAGGGATCCGATACCAATTGTCACGGGGTTAACTTTAACAACGCCGTGAGGACAACTAGCTAGCCAAAGTGCTGAAGCCTAGTTTCAGTCCAAGTGAAAGAACAGCACAAAAACGTGCTAACAATGGCAAAACTTCTTACACACAAAGATGGAAAGAAAGATGAAGTAAAGGCACACAAAGAATCTTGGGGCCAAGGCCAAATCTCAGATCATACTTGTCCAAGGGTCTCTAACATAAATTTTGGCCAACGCGTCCACTATACCTCTTATGTGACTATTTAAATTGAGATCTACCCATTAAACTCACATAGAATTAGATTGACAATACTTGGAGTTCTACACAAGATATAAGTATTCGGTGCCGATTCGAAGTAATAAAATTCCTTGACTTTCACTTAACTTTTTTACTTTTTTACTTGACGCGATCATATTCTAAAATAATATGAGCATGGAAGATCATGACTGTGGTGGCAAGGAAGAAAATAAAGTTTGGAGCGATGAAAGCTACATCTCTAAGTACACTAACCTGTTTGATTAAAAAGAATAGCAAATAAATATAATCTGATGTTATTTCATGTAACCACAAGAATTGAAAATAACAGTCAAGTTTGTCTATTTCATGTAATTCTTGGTAAGTTTTTCAAGACTTAGCTAAGTAAATTTCATTATAGTGTATTTTTTTCATGAGTTTTGTCTATTTTTATTTTTTTTTGATTAGTTTGATCTCTTTTAATATTTTAAACTACTCTTTTTGTTAGTATTCATGGGTTTATGTCACGATCTCAAATCCTAACAGGTCGTGATGGCGCCTATCGTGGAACTAGGCTAGCCAACCATCACCTTACTGCGTTTTTGTTCAATTATAATAGTTCACAATTAAATAATAAGCAAGCAACCACATCATAATTAATATAATTAAGTATTAGCGTTCCCATATTAACCTAAACAACCTCCCAAGAACTGGAGTCAATAGTCATGAGCATCTAAGAATAAATAAA
>ML283497.1:15890-28385 GCA_005239495.1 Nicotiana undulata | reverse complement strand
TGCTCAAAATCAATAACCATGTGAAATTAGACATCAATTACTCAAAGTGCATTTCCATAACCAGGGGAAAATCGGACGATACCATGCCACCCGTACCAGAAAGAACATAACCAATACGTCTCAATCCTGCAACACCCATACTGGCCTACCAATAACTCTAAGTCAACTCTGGTCACCCACAACAGGTAGATAACTCTCCGANGGATACTCCTATAATTCTTCTGTGCCACCAACAAACTTGAATATCGGCAGTCGATCCAACAAGAGAGCGTCGTAACACCAATGATGCACCCTTACTCAAACACATTGTCTTAAGCAAATTGTCCTTTATGAATGTATACTCTCATCCAACCACCCAATAGTGGTATCCTTTACCTAATCATCTGAAACCGCCAGTTCTGACCTTCCTTCCAAAAGTGAATCGTGACCTCACATATGCCACTCTCCACTATACGCAAAATACTGCATACGCCATGCATCCTATGATAAATATGAGAACTTCATGCTCCCTTCCTAGCCACAAACAACTACGTACCCAACTAGCCAAGAACTTTCCATTTATCCCATTTCGAAGCAAAATCACTATACATCACATGGTCCTCACGCTAGTAGAAAATATACACCTCTAACCGTGGTAGAAATCATCAAGAACTCCCGAAGCACATTTGTACAACACCAAACCGCCAGGACTGAATCCTTCTAACTCAACCAAGCTACGCATGCCATAAAATTCTAAGAGAATTGCTAAGAAATACTTGTAACAACTCAGTACCTCATAAACACCTAAAGAACTAACCATATACCTTATCATGCGGATCTGACCTACTACCAAGATGTCCTATCTATCCAAGTTCCTCCTGACTTACCTTCGAATTGATACTTCTTCTTGCCATAATACCGCAATTCTCAATCCCGACTCACCGCATGAAACCCGAGCATAAAAATATACCGTCTAAGGCTCATGAGCCGTTGAATACTCCCTCAACTATCCCAAATGCACCACATTAGAAACGCTTACCCTGAAGAGACTTCCTGCGAATTTAAAGTCATTACCTTCACTTTCCTAATACTGATGGATAGAATCCATGATAATGCAAATACACCACAAGCCTTGACACCTTCCCTGTAAATCTCAGTTCTAGCCCTTCTCACACCTTGAAGATCCTTGATCGCTACATGTAACCTTGAATCCGTCTGAACCATTCTCGAACGTCATTTACTCTACGCAATTTCAATTACACTGATCAAGTAAACAGAACGGCCTTGAAATCCACATACTAGGAAAGTAACCCACACCTTTGAAGCCACAAGCACACACTACACTGACCAGTACAACTTAATCATTCAATAAATTCCATTATCCGTAAAGTATATTACAACTTGTATCGAAGTAATTTCCATCACTCGAGTCATTCCTAGACTCCACCTCTGTAGGTCATAACTGATTCACCAACATCCCTCGAACCGAAACCAATACAACACATAATCGTGTAATCAACTTATCAATAACGAACTCCCCCACTTGGCTCAAAGCTAAGGATCAAGACAAACAGTAACTCATAATGCTCATACTCTATGACTTCCACCATACTGTGGTGGGATCCAACTAAATCCTTCATAATCTCATATGTCCCAACCATCTAACACCTCAAATCGTATGCAAATCTCGCATCCACCATTGTAATGGTCATGCCAACTCCCACCAGCGATCTAAACTCATATTACAACATACATCACTTACTGATAGAGAGCACTTACCACAGATAAACATAAGGGACACACACCTCACGACAACCCGCAGGAAATACCCCTGCCTACTTAATCTCAAAATGATATCTCCCTATACACTTCCGAAAATCATAGCTATAACGCAATCATTATACCTTCCTACATTAGAACACAACCACTTCCTGCTCCCAAGACATCACATTAAGCGGTATAAGAACCTCAAGCTGATGGCAATACTAACACTAGGTTGTGGTCAAGGAAATCTTGAGCTTCTGGAAGCTCTACTCCCACTCGTCTGACCATATAGATACCTTCACTGGACACCACGTGTCCCAAGAATGCTATTGAACTGAGCCAAAAATTCACACTTGGAGAACTTCGCACAAAGTTTATCCTCCCTATATCCTTGTAATACCATCATCAAATGCTGAGTATGCTATCCCTGGCTACGTGAGTACGACAGGATGCCATCCATGAACACAATAACAAAGGAGTGCAATTACTGCTTGAATATACTGTTAATCAAATACATGAACGTTGTTGGGGCATTGGTCAACCCAAAAGACATCACAGGAACTCAGAACATAACAGGAAAACCCACTTCACTCCACAACTAAACTACACAAGAGGTCCTTCAATACTAATAACTCGAAGCCATATTCTAACTCAATACATAAGTCAATTAATCAATGGTTCTTGCCACATCTCCCACCAATTCATTTTGGTCACAATCAAACAACCTGAATACATCTAACTGTAAATCACACTCACCACGTAGTCATCTAGTCACAAAGTTCCATCAATAAGGACATTAATGGACAAATAAGTCCCCAAATACGAGTGCTCACACAAACGAAATCTCAGCACTCAAGCCACAGACAAAATCTGGCCTCAAGTCCTTCCGACTGGCCCATTATTAACATGCTAACAATCACATCTCACCCATGGAAGTCACAAGCCGACGACGCACAACTGATACCAAGCGCTCGCGTGCGCATTCGAATACATGAAAGGAATTCAAAGAGTTACGCTTTTGGCTGAATAAATGGATTCGCACGATAAGAATTCAAGAATGTGGAATGTTTCCTAAGGGTTATGCAGCCTCTCGAAGATAAGTACAGACGTCTCCGTACCGATCCACAAGACTCTACTAAACATTCTCATGACCGTTGATTCCTATGTAACCTAGAGCTCTGATACCAACTTGCCACGACCCCAAATCCTACCAGGCCGTGATGGTGCCTATCGTGGAACTAGGCTAGCCAACCATCACATTACTACGCTTTTGTCCAATTATAACAGTTCACAATTTAATAATAAGCATGCAACCATAGCACCATTAATATAATTAAGTCTTAGCGTCCCCATAATATTCTAAACAACCTCCCAAGAACTGGAGTCAATAGTCATGAGCATCTAAGAATAAATAAATCTAACTCTGCTAAAACTATAATAGATGTCTCTGAATCATGTACTAAAACTAAATAGGGAAGGGAAATGGAGAAGTTGTGGACGCTGGACAGCTACCTCGAAATCCCGTGAAATGCTGTTATCGAACCTGCGTCAGCTACTTCTACGAGCTAGTACCTGGATCTGTGCACAGAGGCACAGGGAGTCTTTATGAGTACGCCAACTCAGTAGTAATGAAAATAAATCACAGTCTGAGTAATATAAACACACAGTACAGATACACAATTCCACAAAACCAGTAAAACACCAAGTCACCATGTAGTATTTATCAAATAATAAATTCGAAATCAGTTTTTAGAAATCCCTTGAAAACATGTGAAATACCAGTATATCTTAGTAAAAACCAGTTCGAAAATGAAGTAAATTGTAGTTCGAAGACTTAGAAAAATCATAATAAATCTGCCCCTCGGGCCAAAATCATTTCTAGTAACCGTTGCCCTCAGGCATCTTCTCAATCACTCAGTATCAATCATCACTCAGTATCATCATCACTCGGTATCAGCCCCGCGGGCAATCATCACTCAATATCGGTACCGGCGCTCACTGGGAGTGTGTACAGATTCCGGAGGGGCTCCTACAGCCCAAGCGCCATAATAACATAAGGCCTGAAAGCCTCCTCACCACTCTCCTGAGGCCTGAAAACCTCCTCACCACACTCCTGAGGCCTGAAAGCCTCCTCACCACTCAGTCAGACACTCTCAATTTTCCCTTAGGCCATAAACATATCGGGTTCTCGACCCAAAACAGTGTTTTATTTTTTAATAAATAGTATCAAAATACTCTGAGTGTCAAAACAATTTATCATGAAAAGACTGAGTGTAAAATCATAGCGTATCAGTGAGGAAAATATAGTAACACAACCCTCAAAGGGAAAACAGATCGACACTAGGCCCCAAACACGACTTACAACCCAAATCATATCATAATAAAATAATACTAATTAAACATAGGCTTAAAAATTGGTTTCGCAACTCAATAGTCGCCTAAATACGGAAGATATTTCCAAAGTTCCAACCTTTTCATTTCAAAACCCGTGAAAGGGTGCATAGTCCGGGGTTTCATACCCTCAGGACAGGACTTAAAGACATTACTTACCTCAAAACTAGCCCGAAATTATTCCGCAATGCGCTTGCCTCTTGAATCAACTTCCGAAGGCTCCAAATCTACCAAGTTAAGATTTTTATCATCAACATATGCTTAAGGAATAAATTCCAATTGAAAAATATCGAATTTGGCTCAAAAATCCGAATTCGGTCAAAACCCGACCCCTGGTCCCGTATCCCGAAACTCAGAAATTTTTATACAAAGGTGTTCTTCGTTCTCTCACGAGTCCGTACATATAAAGAACACCAAAATCGGAGTTCGTTTGACCTCTCAAATCGACCCTTGAAGGTCTCATAATCTCATGCCCGAAAATCCTATTTTTCTATTGTTTTCCATGAATTAAAAGCTGGGATTATGGTCTAAAAGCACCCATAAACGAGTTTTAATAATCAAATTACTTACCTCTGTGATACCCACTGATTTTCTCCTTCAAAATTCTTCCAAAAAGCTCGCTGTCCGTACACAAATGGTGAAATAAGGGTTTAAGTCGCGGAGGGTTTAATTATATAACTGCCCAGTTATTTGCTCTTCGCGATCGCAGCCTTGGCCCTGCAATCGCACTGACCAATTTCCCAGACCTCCGTGATCGCAGCACTGTGCACGCGATCGCACAGTGCATTTGCCAGCCAACCCCACGCGCCTATCTTCCTCTGTGTGATCGCAGCCTATTCCACGCGATCGCACTGACTTGTCCTCCTTCTACTCCGCGATCGCACCTCCCTTCTCGCGATCGCATAGAACAATCTGAGCCTGGCCATAATTAACTCTCTGGGATCGCACTTCTTCATCCGCGATCGCAGTGAACAAAATCATTGTGCACAAAAACCAGAAAACCAACAATTGTTCTGAGTCCAAATGAGTCCGTTAATCACCCGAAATCAATCCCGAGCCCCTAGGGGCCCCAACCAAACTTACCAACATATCCCATAACATCATTCAAACTAATTTGCACTCTCAAAACATCAAAACTAACATCAAACACCAAATTTACATCGGATTCAAGCCTAAGAATTTTGAAATTTCTAAAATTCACCAATGATGCCGAAACTATCCATATCAACTTCGTTTGACCTGAAATTTTGCAGACAAGTCCAAAATGACATTACGAACATGTTCCAACGATCAGAATTCCATTCCGACCCCGATAGCCTATTTTCCACTGCCGATCGGAATCGCCAAAAACTAACTTTCACCAATTCAAGCCTAATTCTATACCGGACATCACAAAATTATTCTGAACACACTCCTAAGTTCCAAATCACCTAACGAAGCTATCCGAGCCATAAAATTTGTATTCTGAGGTCGTTTACCAATAAGTCAACTCTCAGTTGACTTTTTCCATTTTAAAGCTATTTGTAAAGGCTAATTAACTGAACTCTCACTACAACCATTCGATTTCAAGTCTATCAACTCTAATACCTCAAATACAGTGATACCAACCTATGACAAGGAAATAATAGTAATTATAGTACAAGTTCTACGTAACAATCGGTCGGGTCGTTACAGTCAACCACGTGTCATATTATATTTTACCATATACATCATTATAGATCAAGGTTGATGGAGCTTGATGGGTAGAGTTCGCTCTTTTTTGCAGGTTCTTTAGAGATTAGCGAGTGAAATGAAAAAGTGAGCTGAAGATGTGAAGATCAATTCGGGTCGATTTATACATGGATCACCATGTGTTGCAATCCTAAGCACTACTTATTATGTTTGGGTCGTTGATCCTGACTGTCCAAAGTGGAATGACTTACAGTTGTACAACACTTTATTTTAACGTGTATTTCTAACTGATTATTGTAGCTTAGTCAATTGGAAAGTTAATTACAGATACTCCAGTTATATAAACAATATCTTGTAGCGTAGGCATATTAATTGTGAAATAATATATTTCACATCTCCTCTCTCAATTCTTGAATGCTCACTAAGAGTTATTACATGGTATCAAAGCATTGGTTCTCGATCTTGTACAAAATCTCGATAATGTTTCTTCAGTATTCTAGTATTCTCTAGATTCAACCTCAGATTTTCAGTTTTTATCCATTTTCTTCAGTTTTGCCTTGAATTTGTGCAATTTCAGCTTCAAAATGGACATGATGAATGATGATCTTACATACTATATCTATGAATCTAATTCACCCGAATTATATTTAGATTCTCCTCCATTTGATGTACGTGGATATGGAATTGAGAGAAAATCTATGTTAATGTCATTGTCAGCAAAAAATAAATTAGGTTTCATTGATGGATTTTCTAGGCCAAAGGATAGCTCTCTAGATCTGAAGGCTTGAGTACGATGCAATTACATGGTGTTTGCGTAGATGCTGAACTTTTTGATACCTAATATTAGGTACAATGTGATTTACTCGAAATTTACAAGAACTTTGTGGAAATAACTTGAGGATATGCATGATCAATGAAACCTAGCAGAATTTTTTGAATAACAAAGTAGTTGCTAGAGACTATGCAAAGATCAAGAAACATTGCAACATATTTCAATAGATATATGGGAAGAAATAGAGTTAATTGATGTTAAAGCAGTATGCAAATGCGTTGACGGTAAGAGTATCAATTGCGAAGAATTATACACTTGAGAAAAGATAGAAGTTATTATAATTTTTTATCGGATTAAGTGAAATATATACAATAGTTATAGGAAATATCATAATGATACAACCTTCACCTACTATTGATAGGGAAGAGAAGCATACAAAGTGTTGGGAATAATCCCAATGACTCTAGAGGTTCTCATGGACAATTTAATCATATATTTGCTTTAAAAAAAATAACCCGTAGTCTATTATACATACCCGATTGATAAAATAGGAAAAAAATTCAAAGTTAATTTTACAAAATAGCTCCTCGGGCCTAACTGTGTCCTTAATCATGACTTCTTCCACACAATTGAATCGTGTCAAATTTCAGAAACTTATTTTCTTCATCTCCTCAATCCCATCTTGAACAATGGCCAATCGTTGGTGCAACCATTTCACATGGTTTAGATTGGGGTCTTGATACCTCAATTCTCAAGCCTGCATATATGGGTTTTTTGTGTGAATCCTCAAAGTAAGTCTCCAAATACTTTCTAGTTTAATTCTTGAAGTTCATGCAAATCCTTAGTGTGTATTCCTTGGAAGTTCTTAGGCTTGAAGTGAGTCAATGATCTTCTAGACAATTTGAGATTATCTTTAATTTGCTCAGTTTTGCTCATGCTATCTAGGATCATATCAGTTGCTATGTACCCAAATTGGCTTGCTGGAAGTTATGGCCAAGGAAATTGGTGCCTTGTTAGCTAATGAAGCTTGAGAAGTTGTTCCCTTACCGCTTGGCAAGAAATCTCTTCCATGTAAATGGGTTTATAAAGTCAAATTGAAGTGAGATGGGAGTGTCAAATGGCTTAAGGCCAGGCTAGTAATTAGAGGTGACATACAAAGAGAGGAAATTAATTTCACAAAGACATTTTTCTTGTGGTTAAAATAACTATATTAGATGTCGCTAGGCTTTGGCAGCGAAAAGGGGTTGGAGGATTTTCCAATTAGATGCCAATAATGCTTTCCTATATGATGATCTACGTGAGGAGTCGTATATGATTTCATGCTGGTACTACTCCTGATGCTTCTAACTTTGTTTGTAGCTTAAGAAGTCTTTATATGATCTTTGTCAAGCTTCTAGGAAGTGGTATGCTTTTCTAATATCACCATTCAATTTCAAAGGTTATAGTCATTCTTTGAATGACTATTCTTTAAGGCAAGTGATTTAGTTACTCTAGTTATTGTCTATGTTGATGTTAGTTTACTTACAGGTAACAATATCGCATAATAGAATGATTCAAACCTGTTTCTTAACTCTGAGTTCAAGATAAAGGACCTCGGACACGTATCTTTTTTTTGACGTGGAGATTCTTTGTGAAGATTCTGGTATTATTCTAAGTCATTGCAAATTCACTCTAGAGCGCTTACCTGAATTTAGTTGTCTTGATTTACCTCCAGCCTCTTCACTGTTGGATCCAAGTTGCATGCTGATGATGGTTTTCCTATCTTTTGGTCTTGCTTTGCATCGTAGGCTTTTAGGGAAGTTGAATTTCTTGACACATACTCGCTCAGTCTTGTCTTTTGCAATCAAGCAACTCTGTCAATTCATGCAGGACTCGCGTGACACTCATTTGTTTGCTAATCAACATTGTCTTCACTATTTGCTGCAAGATTAGGGTATAGGAATCTTTCTGAAGGTTTCTTCCTCTTTTGACTTCTTTCCTTCTATGACTCTGATTGGGATTTTTACCCTGATACTCGCCGGTCCATTAGTGATTTCTTCATTAGTCGGGTTTCTTATTTCCTAGAAATTCAAAAAATAACCATTTGTCTCATTATCCTCCATCGAGGCTGAATACATATTCATGTATCGAGTTGTCTCTAAACTCACCTGGTTAGTGCGACTGCTTGATGGTCTTTCAATTCCCCCAGCTTTACCGATTCCTTTTTATTTAGATAGCTAGCGACATTTCATATTGACAGAAATCATATCTTTCACAAATGTACCAAGAATGTTGAGCTCGATTGCCATTTCATGCGACAACAGTTTCAATCGGGCTTGATCTCTCTTTCTTTCGTTCCATCGCACTCTCACCTGACTGATATCGTCACTAAGCCTCTCTCTGGTGCTCTTCACGGGGATTTTTTGTGCAAGTTGGGGGTAGCTTTCAACACCCTCCAACTTGAGCAGGGTTATTGCCTGTGTAAAATTAACGTATCTTAATAGAAAAGCAAAATATTATTGATCCAGTTTGATGGCTAGGGTTTGTTCTCTTCTCACAAGCTCTTTAGAGATTATCGAGTAAAATGAGAAAGTGAGATGAATATGTAGGTATCAATCCAGGCCGGTTACATGGATCGCCCCATGTTTCCATCCTAAGCACTAATTATGTTTATTTCACCGTATGTTTTTAACTATTTATTATAGCTTATCAGTTAGGAAGTTACAGATACTCCAGTTATATAAATACTAGTTTGTAGCATATGCAGATCAGGTTTGGAATAATACATTTTTACATTTTTTTCTCTCAATTCTTGAATGCTCGCCAAGAGTTTTTACACAGCAACTGATTTTCTTAATTTCTCCTCCTTCCAACAAGGTTGTATAAAGAAATCTACAAAATGATTTGTTTGTTATTTTGTACTTATAGTAAATATAATTATGATAAAAACTACAGTATTCACATATCCTAAGATGAATATTATTTATTAAGTTTTCTTATACTAGAATTTTCCACAAAAAATAATTATAGGAACTAATTATATTTCGATGACCAATGAAACATGAAAAAGAAGTAGCTTGGCTACTCCCTGTCGAATTCTCTACGAGAAATTCAAAGCCCTTAAATTGATCGTAATTTGTATTTGACAAGAAGAAAGAAAAATCGCAAATTCTTTTTTTTTTTTTTTGGTTATTTGTAGAAGAAATTGGAAAGAAAATTGGAGATTCTTGCAAGACTTCAATAATATAATATGGAGAGGGGGTGGTTTGTTAACCCAAACATACAAACTTAAGAGGAGCATTGTCATCTCTCAATTCTTGAATGCTCGCTAAGAGTTTTTACACGGCTACTGATTTTATCCTTCCAACAAGGTTGTATAAAGAAAGGTGCAAAATGAGTTGTTTGTTTTTTTGTATTTATTATAAAAATCAATATATTTATTGTAAAAATATAGTATTTGTTGGGCTCATGGTCTAGTCAAAGGCCCAATGGCCTAATCCTATTCTCTTTTGGTTTCCATTCCTATTTGGAATTGGATTCGGTCTTTATTCATATTTAGAGTTGGTTTTGCTTTAAGAGAAAGCACCACTCATTATCTATAAATAGGACAACTTTGGAAAATTATTCTATTCTCATTAATACAAGTCATTGAAAGACTTAAGCACATAAGAGTGGTTTTTGAGAGAGCTTTCATCAAGAGAGAAGAGAGAAAAAAAAGTATTTGTTTTGCTGCAGTTTTTTTATTCTGACCAGCCAACTTCAAATCACGTTTGTCGATCCGTTAACCGTTGGATCAAGCTACACTTTTGACTGAGTGTTCGTAACATCTTAGTGTTAGATTTGAACGGTGGAAATCGGATTAGGAGGCCCGTAGAATCTGATTTCGAGCCTCGAACAGCAGCTTCGTGTTGTGGATTCTTTTTCCATCAATTGATTAGTTGTTGCTCTTGTTGCTATTGTTGCTCCGTGTTTGGCACTTATTGTGTAGTCAATTTGGAGAACTTTTGTAACCCTCTTATTATTATAGTGAAGATTTTTGGATCTTTGTGATCCCGTGGTTTTTACCTTCGACTTGAAGGGTTTTCCACGTTAAAATTTTGTGTTCTTTATCTTCTTTACTTTCGGGTTCGCCTCTTCCTCGACATAACAGTGGTATCAGAGCATTGGTTATATATCCGGGTTGTTATGGAATGGAGGCGAATATGAGCAAGATGATATGTTTAAATGGGAGAAATTATAATATTTGGAGAAGCAAGATGGAAGATTTATTGTTCGTGAAGAAGATGCATCTACCCGTTTTTTCAGCTCATAAACCCGAGAGTATATATGATGAAGATTGGGATTTCGAGCATCAACAAGTATGTGGATATATACGATAATGGTTTGAGGATAATGTTCGTAACCATATTGTAAACGAGACACATGCGAGATCATTGTGGGAAAAGCTAGAGACTCTTTATGCTTCAAAAACTGGGAACAACAAGTAGTTCCTACTAAAGCAATTGATAACCTTTAAATACAAGGAAGGCAGCCATATCCTTGATCAAATAAATGATTTTCAGGGTGTTCTTGATCAGCTGTCTGGAATGGGAGTTAATTTTGATGATGAGATACAAGGACTTTGGCTTCTTAATACTCTGCCTGACTCTTGGGAAATGCTTCGTGTTTCTTTGACAAATTCAGCTCCTGGAGGTAAGGTGACCATGGAATATGCCAAGAGTGGTGTGTTGATTGAGGAAGTAAGGAGAAAATCTCAGGGTTCGTCCTCGCAAGCAGATATCTTGGTTACACAAGACCGGGGGAGAGATAGAACAAGAGGCTCGAGGAATCGAGGTAAAAGTAGAAGTAAGTCAAGGTCCAAATACCATAATATTACATGCCACCATTGTGGCAAGAAAGGACATATCAAATGGTTTTGCCACAAGTTGTTGCAAGACAATAGAGAAGGAAAAAAAGTTGAAAATAACGAGAACAATGTTGCTGCTATTGTTCGAGATGACCTTCTTTTTGCTTATGATGAAAATATCATCAATTTGGTATCCCATGAGACGAGTTGGATAGTAGATTCTGGAGCTACCTCACATGTCACACCAAGAAAAGATATTTTCTCATCTTACACTCCTGTTGATTTTGGAGTATTAAAGATGGGCAATGCCAGTGAAGTTAAGGTGTTTGGTGTTGGTACAGTTTGTTTGAAAACTAATAATGGTTCAACGTTAGTTCTTCAAGATGTCAAGCATGCTCCAGACTTCCCTTTCAAATTGATCTCCGCAGGAAGATTAGATGATGAAGGTTATCATAATGCCCTCTTTAATGGACAATGGAAGCTCACCAAGGGCTCGTTAGTAGTGGCTCGAGGAGTCAAGTCTGGTCATTTATATGTGACGCAGGGTTCTATTCTTAATGACTCCATAAATCTAGTGGAAAGTGACACTTTATCAGAATTGTGGCACAAAAGATTGAGTCATATGAGCGAGAGGGGGATTACGTGTTTGGCTAAGAAAAGTTTGCTTTCTGGAGTGAAACAAGCAAAGCTGAAAAGGTGTATCCATTGTTTAGCTGGAAAACAGAAAAGGGTTTCCTTTCATAGCCATCCTCCTTCAAGAAAGCCTGATTTATTGGAGCTAGTACACTCTGATTTGTGTGGTCCTTTTAAAGTAAAGTCAAAAAGTGGTGCACTTTACTTTGTGACCTTCATTGATGATCATTCTCGTAAGCTCTGGGTGTATCCTTTGAAATCTAAAGATCAAGCACTTGGTGTGTTTAAGGAATTTCAGGCCTTAGCTGAGAGACAAACGGGGAAGAAATTAAAATGTATTCGCACTGACAATGGTGGCGAATATTGTGGTCCCTTTGATAACTATTGCAAGGAACAAGGAATTCGTCATCAGAAAACTCCGCCCAAGACGCCTCAATTGAATGGTTTGGCAGAGAGAATG
>ML283497.1:2045-15244 GCA_005239495.1 Nicotiana undulata | reverse complement strand
AAAGGTAAGAGAGCTTTATCTAACAAATGGATATTCAGAATAAAGCAAGATAACCATACCTCTGCACCTAGATACAAGGCGAGGTTATTTGTTAAAGGTTTTGGCCAAAAGAAGGGAGTTGACTTTGATGAAATTTCCTCTCCGGTTGTGAAGATGTCTTCTATTCGTGTGGTTCTAGGCCTAGTCGCTGGTCTAGATTTAGAGGTTGAGCAGATGANAAGCACTTAACACTGTTGCCTATGTTATCAATTTGTCTCCTGATGTTGCTTTGGATGGTGATGTTCTAGACAGATTTTGGTTTGCCAAAGATGTTTCTTATGATCACCTGAGAGTTTTTGGGTGTAAAGCTTGTGTGCATGTTCCTAAAGATGAGAGATCGAAACTGGATGTCAAAACTAAGCAGTGCATCTTTATCGGTTATGGTCAAGATGAGTTTGGATATCGCTTTTACGATCCAGTTGACAATAAACTTATTAGAAGCCGAGATGCAATATTCTTTGAAGACCAGACTATTGAAGATATTGACAAAGCTGAGAAGATAGATTCTCAGAGTAATGAGAGCTTAGTTGATATTGATCCAGTTTCAATTGCTAAGGCACCCATTGCACATGAAGGAGCCCAAGACAATAATGAAGATAGTGATCAAGATCAAAATGATCATCATGGTGAAGATGTTATGGATGCTCCAGTTGATGAAGTTGTGGTTGATCAACAACCAATTCCTGCTCAGGTAACCACTTCGAATGCTCCCGAAACCTCTCTTAGAAGATCTACAAGGGAGAAACAAACATCCATGCGCTATCCTCCTGATGAGTATGTACTTTTAACTGACATGGGAGAACCTGAGAATTATGATGAAGCCATGCAAGATACTCACAAAGATCAGTGGATTGAAGCCATGGAAGATGAGATGAAGTCACTCCAGGAGAATGGCACATATGAGTTAGTGAAATTGCCAAAAGGTAAGAGAGCTTTATCTAACAAATGGATATTCAGAATAAAGCAAGATAACCATACATCTGCGCCTAGATACAAGGCGAGGTTAGTTGTTAAAGGTTTTGGCCAAAAGAAGGGAGTTGACTTTGATGAAATTTTCTCTCCTGTTGTGAAGATGTCTTCTATTCGTGTGGTTCTAGGCTTAGCCGCAAGTCTAGATTTAGAGGTTGAGCAGATGGATGTCAAGACTGCTTTTCTTCATGGTGATTTAGATGAGGAGATTTATATGGAGCAACCTGAGGGTTTTGTAACTAAGAGAAAAGAAAATTATGTCTGCAAATTGAAAAAGAGCATGTATGGATTGAAACAAACTCCAAGGCAACGGTATTTGAAGTTTGAATCTGTCATAGAAGAACAAGGGTACAAGAATACTTCTTCAAACCACTATGTATTCTTTCAGAAGTTCTCTGATGATGATTTTATTATCTTATTGCTTTATGTGGATGATATGCTTATTGTTGGCAAGAATAAATCCAGAATTGCAGCCCTAAAGATGTAGTTGAGTAAATCGTTTGCAATGAAGGATTTGGGGCCAGCAAAGAAAATCTTGGGCATTCAAATCCACCGACACAGAGATAGAAAGGAGTTATTTTTGTCCCAAAAGCAATACATTGAGAAAGTACTCAAGAGGTTCAATATGACAGATGCAAAAGTGGTTAGTACTTCTCTTGCTAAACACTTCAAATTAAGTGTTAGTCAGAGTCCATCTATTGATGAAGAGAAAAGGGAGATGTTTTGTATTCCTTACTCTTCTGTAGTTGGTAGCTTGATGTATGCTATGGTTTGAACTAGACCAGATATTGCACATGCAGTTGGTACTGTTAGTAGATTTCTTTCTAATCCTGGAAAAGAACATTGGGATGCAGTAAAATGGATATTAAGGTATTTGAAAGGTACTGCAGATTTGAAGTTGTGCTTTGGCAATGGCAAACCTGAACTTGTTTGTTACACAGACTCTGATTTAGGAGGAAATCTTGATAATTCAAGATCCACTTCTGGATATTTGATCACATTTGCAGGGGGAGTTGTTTCATGCAAATCTAGACTACAGAAGTGCATAGCTCTATCCACCACAGAAGCCGAATATATTGCTGTCACAGAAGGTGCCAAAGAACTATTATGGATGAAGGAGTTTATTAATGATCTTGGCTTTGATCAGTCAAGGTACATCTTATTTTGTGATAATCAGAGTGCTATCTATCTCACCAAGCACTCCACTTTTCATTCAAAGACCAAACATATAAATAGAAAGTATCATTGGATAAGAATGGCTGTGGAAGAGAAATTATTTGAGGTTGAGAAGATACACACTGATGAAAATCCTTAGGATATGCTGACAAAGGCGGTGGTTGCAGATAAACATGAATTTTGCAGAAAATTGGCAGGCATGAAGCCTGTCAATAATTCCTCTACTTGAAGACACATTTGGCCCCTTGGCTGGAGGGGGAGTTTGTTGGGCTCATGCCCATGTTGTCCAGCCAAAGGCCCAATGGCCTAATCCTATTCTCTTTTGGTTTCCATTCCTATTTGGAATTGGATTCGGTCTTTATTCCTATTTAGAGTTGGTTTTGCTTTAAGAGAAAGCACCACTCATTATCTATAAATAGGGAAACTTTGGAGAATTATTCTATGCTCATTAATACAAGTCTTTGAAAGACTTAAGCACATAAGAGTGGTTTTTGAGAGAGCTTTGTCATGACCCAAAAGGTCATCCTACGTAATCCTAGCTAAATCTGTGTTTTGAGGCCTCGAAAGCCACAATTAATCTCACCTCGATATGTGTGCGCATATCGGGCATGTAGCCGGGAAGTCCTTATGTTGAAATTTAATGAAAATGGAATTTTATGATAATTAAATGAATAAAGTTAACTTTGGTCAACATTTTTGGTAAACGGACCCGTGACGTGACGGTCCCGGAGGGTCTGTAGGAAAATATGGGACTTGGGCGTATGCCCGAAATCGAATTCCAAGGTCCCAAGCCTGAGAAATGAATTTTTAAAGAAAATTATTTTCTGAAAATAATAAAGGATTTTAAAAAGGAATAACTATGTGAAAACTATGTTACCGGGACCGTATTATGGTTCCGGAGCCCGGAACAGGTTTATTATATGTTATTTGTCTTATCTGTGAAATTTGGTGTAAAACGGACTTGGAATGACGTGTTTCGGATAAAAATTGGAAAAGTTAAGCTTTATGAAGTTTTAAGAAAATTCTATGAGTTTTAAGGTTTAATTCCTTGTTTTTGATGATATTTTGGTGATTTAAAAGCTGGAATCAGTCTGTAGGATATTTTGGGAGTTGTGTATGTTTTTGGTTTTGAGCCTCGAGGGCTCGGGTGAGTTTCGGGTAGTTAACGGGGTGTAAAAGTCATGAAAAATCTGGTGTTTCTCCTGTTTCTGGTGTCAGGCCTTTTCTTCAGTGCGATCGCATATGCATCTCCGCGATCGCACAGCATTAGGCTGATGGGGGCAAAGTTTACTCTATGCGATCGCATAGAGTTGTCCGCGATCGCATATGTGTAGGTGGGATAGGGTGGGGGCTGGGTAGTTACTCGGTGCGATCGCACTGGCCTTGTCCACGATCGTAGTAATGTAGGTCCAGGCTTTACTGCGGTCGCAGCCCTTGACCTGCGGTCACACCTTAGATGATCCCTGACCCTATGCGATCGCACTCCCTTGCCCGCGATCGCATAAAGTTATTTCGCCCAGCTATAATTTTAACCCCAAAACAGAATTCAACACGGGAATATCATATTTTCAGCCTTCTTCTTCTCCTCCCACCCCCATTGACGATCCTCAAGCTAGTTTCCCTCCATTAACACTTGGGTAAGTAATTCTAACACTAATTTCTTCCACTTTTCTTCCATAATCACTAGAATCTAGGCCTAAAATCTTAAAATCAAAGTAGAAATTAGGGGTTTTGGGTAGAGTTAGGGCTTATGGGGTTTTGGGTAATTCAACCTCAATTTGGGGTCGGATTTCAAAACAAATCATATATTTGAACTCGTGGGGGTATGGGTGATCGGGTTTTGGTCCGAGCCTCGTGTTTGGACCAAGCAGGCCCGGGGTCGAATTTTTGTATTTTTGAAAGAATGCTAGGAATTATATAATTAGGCTATGGGACTATGTTAATGAGTCATTATTGATATTATTGAGTTAATTATGCCTAGATATTATCGTTTCCGAGTTGGATTCTAAAGGAAAGGCGGTATTAGAGGCTTGACTTGCACTTTGGAGCTGAGGTAAGTGTTTGGCCTAACCTTATCTTGAGGGATTAGGTATATAGTCTTATTTTCTATGTGTAATTCATGTCCAACGTATAGGCAGGGTGACGAGTGCCTATATGTTGCGGTCAAGCATGCCCGTGAGTCAATTGTGATGAATCATACCGTGTTCTTAATATTCTCTGTACTATGAGTAATTTGGTGATTTAGAAGTTATACCTTGATGTTGTTTCATGACATGGGGAGTTATTGTGTTATTTATTTCAGTTGAGGCTTAAACTGTTGAAATTGTATTTCTAATGCGGGGTTGGTTATAGTTGAGTCCCTTGCCGGGACGATAGAATTTTATTGAGTATTTTCACACACTTGAGACTCCTTATTGTTGATTTTCACATTTTATTGTTGCTTTTATATTATTTATCGCACGAGGGGACATGTCGTGCTTAGCGTTTATTATTTATCGCACGAGGGGGCATGCCGTGCTGATTGTTTATTATTTATCACACGAGGGGACATGTCGTGTTGATCGTTTATTATTTATCGCACGAGGGGACATGCCGTGCTGATTGTTTATTATTTATCACACGAGGGGACATGCCGTGTTAATCGTTGATTATTTATTGCACGAGGGGACATTCCGTGCCGAGTGATTGCGAGATTATGCACGAGGGGACATGCCGTGCCTTTTGTTGTTCATTATCTGTCCTGAGACGTTAAATTCCTGCTTTTACTTTTTACACTTCAGTTATTACCCTGTTCTACTGTGCTGGCATTTTGTTTCCCCTTTTACCCCCAGCATGCTCTCCCCGTATATGTTTTACTTGCTTATTTTCGTCGACATTTTCCTGTTATTATATAGAATTGCACAGGTACATATATTGTTGTCGGTCCTAGCCTCGTCACTACTTCGCCGAGGTTAGGCTCGGCACTTACTCAGTACATGGGGTCGGTTGTACTGATGCTACACCTGCACTTCTTTATGTTGTGCAGACTACGCAGCCGGACCCGGTGGTCACTGACGGTCGGAGCATTCCATCAGTTCATACAGGAGACATCGAGGTAGACCCGCAGACGTTCGTGGGCCTTGGCGTCACCTTCTACCCTTCACTTTCAGCTCTGTCTTATCTTATAGTTCAAAGACAGTCATATGTACTTATTTTCAGACCTTTGTTTTAGTAATCTCTTAGACAGTTCGTGAGTATGTGACACCAGTTCTGGGATTTGTATATGGGTTTTATTTCGAAGTTGCTATATTATTTTTGGTAATTTGTTAACCTTCATATTGTTGACCATCGATGCCTTGGTTATCTCGTTCGTTTTAGTTGTTAATGAGTTTTATTTAGTTCAAACGTTGGTTTGTCTAGCGGGTTCAACGTTAGACACAGTCACTGCCTGAAGGGTGGGATTTCGGGTCGTGACAAGCTTTCATCAAGAGAGAAGAGAGAAGAAAAGTATTTGTTTTGCTGCAGTTTTTTATTCCGACCAGCCAACTTCAAATCACGTTTGCCGATCCGTTAACCGTTGGATCAAGCTGACATTTTGACTGAGTGTTCATAACATCTTAGTCATGGATTTGAACGGTGAAGATCGGATATGGAGGCCCGTAACATCTGATTTCGAGCCTCGAACAACAACTTCATGTTGTGGATTCTTTTTTCTTCAATTGATTAGTTGTTGCTATTGTTGCTCCGTGTTTGAAACTATTGTATAGTCAATTTGGAGAACTTTTGTAACCATCTTATTATTATAGTGGAGCTTTTTGGATCTTTGTGATCCCGTGATTTTTACCTTCGACTTGAAGGGTTTTCCACATTAAAATTTGGTGTTCTTTATCTTCTTTACTTTCGGGTTCGCCTCTTCCTCGACATAAAAGTATTCATATATGCTAAGATGAATATTATTTAGTAAGTTTTCTTATTCTAGAATTTGCAAAAAACAAATGTTAGGAACTAATTATTTCGATGACCTATGAAACATGAAAAAGAAGTAGCTTGGCTACTCGCTGGCGAATTCTCTGAAAGAATTCAAAGTCCTTAAGTCGATCGTAATTTGTGCTTGACAAGAAGAAAGAAAAATCACAAATTCTTTTCTTTTTCTTTTTGGTTATTTGTAGAAGGAGTCAGAAACAAAGTTGGAGACGCTTGCAAGATTTCAATAATATAACTTGGGGCGAGAAGGGGGAGGGGAGCGGGGGGTTAGGGACAGTTTGTTTACCCAAACATACAAACTTAAAAGGAGCATTCTTATTTCAATATCCCTTTTCCTTTCTAAGAAACGAGTCACTTATTGTTCAAATATCCCATGCATGACTTTTGTTTAATCTTTCAAAGAAAAGATGCTTATTTTTATTTTCTTTTCGTGACCACATAACTTTATACACAAGCTACCCCTTTGCTTGGTTGGCCTACGTAAATTGCCGACTCTAAAATTTTAATTAGTATATTCTGATAATATTTTAATAAGTTGTAGATTCCACATACTTTTATTTCTTAATGGGCTTGATTTCACTTAAACTTCCAAAGATATCAAAACAACACAATCACCCATACATTTTCTAAAAGCTTAAGTAGTTTATTTGGCAGTTGTTGACCGTAAGATGTCAAAGTTTTATGCTTTTAAAGATATCAAAGTTTTATTTCGACGGGGTTTGCGAAGGGGAGTAGTATGGTAGAAAATGTGTTGTTAACGCAGGAGATTATCACTGACATTAGACGAAGAACAAGAGCATACCTAATGTTGTGATCAAGTTAGACATAACTAAATCTTATGATAGGCTTTCATGGACTTTCTTGACAAATGTTCTGAGGAAAACGGAGCCTTGTGAGAGGTTTATTGGTTTGGTTTATGGTAGTATCTCTAACAATTGGTACTATGTACTTCTTAATAGATCAACAACCTTATGGATTTTTTAAATCCACAAGAGGGATGAAATAAGGAGATCTATCGCCACCTAAACTTTTCATATTGGCAGCAGAAGCCTTGTCTAAACGCTTAAATTAACTGCATCTGAATCTATATTTTTGTGGATTTGATTTGCCAAAATGGAGTCCAAAAATTAATCACTTAGCGTATGCAGATGATACAATAATCTTTTCTTCTTCAGATGTCACTTCCTTACAACTCATCATGGAGGTGTTGAGTGCTTATGAGATTGGTCGGGGAAACTGATCACTAAAGTAAAGTCAGTCGTGTATATGCATCACTCAGCAAGCGTGGAAGTACTTACAAAGGTGCAAAGAATAACTGATATCGGTAAGCAAGATTTTCCTTTCACATACTTAAGTTGCCCTATTATACAAGGACAATGATGGATTATTACCAAGGTTTAATCAATAAAGTAATTGATAGACTACAAGGTTTTCAGGGTAAACTATTGTCCATATGTTACGCCCTATATTTTCGTACGTGAGAGTACACCGTAAGTCAATTGATGTAAGCTCTAAAATGAGATCATCTTTGAAAGTGGACAGAGTAAGTCAATAATATTAACTTGGAGGTTACAAAATATTTAAAATGATGGACTGCAAGTAACAAGAGAGTTAGAAGGCTTAGAAGCTAAACCAACTGAAGAAAATAAGTTTCGTCGAAAGTCGACAAGTTGGGAATGTTGTAACATGTACTTTTGGGGTGAGACTAGGGTGCTCAAAATGATAAGGAGTTTATCTTATGATTTATTTTTATCTTATGATTTATTTTTATCTTATGATAGTCGTGTGATATGTTTTGAAGTCAAGCGAGTTGTGGAACAAAAGTTGGCAAAGATCATCACAAGTTACATTCATAAATATGCTGAAATTTAGGTCAAATGTAGCTGGGAATTTCTCCTAATGTACTTGGAATTACGGGATGATACATATATCATATTGTCAATCCTTGAGTCTAATTTTTAACTCATTAAACCATTCGTTGATACGACATCGGAGTTGAGAGATATGTGTAGTTTTACGATACTGCGCAGACTACATAGGTGACAAGTAGGTGTGTCTTTTTGAGAAATACATTTTGTGCATTATATGAGGTCTTTTTGGGACATATTATATACCACATAGAAGGTATTGGAATGTAATTTCTAACGCTCTTAACCGTTTGTTCATACGACATCCAGACAAAAATAAATAAGCATCAGAAAAAGGGTCAATGCTAGGGTGTCAAGCTAGCACCTCTTTGACTTTTCAAAAGTTGATATATATATATATATATATAGGGTTTTAAATCGTCTTTCTCTTCATTTTCAATAGAACACGACCAGAGAACCCCCAAAAACATATCCTTAAGCTCTCTACAAGGTTTCCAAAGAAGATTAAAATTCCGGGTATGAAATCAAGAAGCCATAATATTATAACCATCCCTACGATGTAAGTATCGCTATATCGCTTCTCTTCTTTTGTAATTTGAGTTTTGGAACGTACCTCAAAGTTAATAAAATGCCTACTTTATGAATTTAAGCTTTTAAATGTCAAGAAAGGTTGGTAAATTTGTTTTCTAATAGTTAGAACTCATGTGACGGTGATCGAAAGCCGTGAGTTTGATTTATTTCACTTTTAGTGGACTGTTTTGTAGTCCACTCATGTTAGCCTCTTGTGCTGATGTTCTATGGAGTTTTGGAGGAGAAAATGTGTGGATAAACACCACATAATGACAGAATGGTGGGATGGTCGTTCGTCATTATATCTTTTAGGTTGTTTGACACTACTTTGGTTGTCGTTTTATGTATGAAGTGATTAGGGTGTGTGGGCTATTTTGTGGTATATTGTGCTGGAGATAAGGTTGGAAAATGATGCATGCATGTTTTTATTGTTGTGTTCTTGATATTGTTGGTATATAGTATTGGAGGAGGGCCTTGTTACAGGGGAGATGCTGCCCGAATTTACGTAAACGAGCTACTGGTTTAAGTTACAGACTTAGCCTTTACTCAGCACTGATTTTGAATCTCCTTATGTTGTGGTAGATTGAGTTGAGTTGTTGGAAGAATTGCTTGGAAGGTATTAAGGACTTAACGGAGTTAAGGTATGTTAAGGCTAAACCTTTCCTTCATTTTGGCATGATCCAGTAACTACATGTGTTTGATAACGAGACATAAAGAAAAGTTCATATTCCTGAATTTATGTACATTTTTCTAGTCTCATAAGTTACAGCATTCTCCCTTATTGGGACTTCATATTCAATTTAGTTTTGTCTTCTTTCAGCTAAGAGAGCAGAGAGTGTGTGTGTGTGTATATATATATATATAGTATTACAGTATTTTCACTACCATCGAGCTATAATCGATAGGTAAGACCTTATTGGGCAACCTCATATCAAATGGTAAGTAATATACCGAGCCTACTGTGGCTGAGCGCCTATGAGCGAGCCCAGAATGGCCGAGATACAGAGCCTAGTATGGTCGAGCGCCTATGAGTGAGCCTACTACGGCAGAGCAGTTACATATACCGAGCCTTATAAGGCCGGGAAACTATTATGCTTACTATATTGAGAGAGATGAGTCAGTATCAACAGGTAAGCATATCTTAAAATTATATTTGACTCCCAAGTACTTTCAGTTATTATATTATCAGTTCAGTTTCAGCGTTCAATTATTATGTTGCCTTACATACTCGGTACATTATTTTATATTAGCATCATTTGTTTGGGGACGTTGCATTTCATGCATGCAGGTCCTGATAGACAGCTGGATAGACCTTCCCAGTAGACAAAGTCAAACATCAGCTTGGTTGGTAAGCTCCACTTCCTCGGAGTTACCAGGTATTTACCTTGGAGTCCATTTTATATATACAAGTTTGATGGGTAGGTTGAGGCCTTGTCCCGACCATGATACAGTTCAGTTATCCCTAGAGGCTCGTGGACGAGTCATGTACATTTTTTTATATCAATATGTCTCTTTACCAGCCCTATGTAGATGTTTAGTATGGTATTGCTGGTTGGAGACGTTATTTTCATATGATTTATAATATGGCCTCATTGTCTTAATATGAGGGTTACCCCTCTAGAGTTCACAGTTACAACGTGGTACGCTTGGGCCGAGTATGGCACCGGGTACCGTCCACGCCTCTTCATGTTTAGGGTGTGACACCATAGGAGGTAGGGATGTTTTGACTTCTCATGTATTTCAAAGTATGCCAATTCATCTTCTCTTAGTTGATAATCCTCCTTTATATGTGATTGACAAAACTACATAAGATGTTTGCTCAATTATTTTGGAGAAATTCAATAGGAGGAAAGAGTAGGCATTGGTCTTCATGGAAAAAAATTTGCCTACCTGTTGAAGAAGGAGAAGTAGGGTTTAGGTCTTTACATGATGTCTCTTAAGCATTGTTCTGTAAGCTTTGGTAGAACTTTAGGACCAAACCTACTTTGTGGAGTTCCATGAGTCAAAAGTATTGCAAAAAATCGAATGTCATCATCGTACCTTGGAAGCATGGATCACATGCTTGGAGGAATATGCTTTAATGTAGGGACTTGATAGAACATCAAATTTTATGGAAAGCAAAAATGGGATCTTCTCTTTTTTGGTATGATAATTGGACAGGATTAGTAGCACTCTATTTCAATATTCCTCCAGATTTTCCACTTGATTGTGAGGGATGTGATTAGTGAAGGAATATGGGATGAAAATCGATTGAGGACTCTACTGCTGGAGGAGTTTGCTGATCACATTATTAACAATATTACACCTCTAGTGGAACATGATGTGCTTGACAAACAGGTGTACATGTTGGATACAAAGGGTGATTATAGTGTGAAGTCGGCAACGGAATAATTACGAAGGAGGAGGGATCCTAACAATGCTTACAAGAATATGTGGGTTAAGGGATTGCCTTTCACGATATCTTTCTTTATGTGGAAGGTGTGGTGAGCTAAGCTTCCACTTGATGATGTGATAAGGAGAATGGGTTATGTTGTTACTTCTATATATTGGTGTTGCCAATCCACAAGATGAATCCATGGCTCATGTCTTCTTTAGATCGTACGCTGCCACTAGAAAATGGTCATACTTCTTGTCTCATGCTGGATTGTCATTGGATAGATTAAATTTACACTAGGCAGTAGTCAAATGCTGGAAAGCTCGTGTAATTCCTCGACTCAAACCATCTTTTCAAGTGATGCCATCCATCATCATTTGGGAATTATGGAAAAAGGAGAAACAATTACAAGCTTTTGTCAAGGTTAGGAAGTTTGGCCTGAAACATGTACCTCACAAATAGCCAGAACTTTTGCAAATGCTCGAGCAGTATACTCCAAGGCTGAAGGTCACTAAAGTGATGGGAATTTCCTATAGAATGGTGGATAAAGGTGAACACAGATGGTGCAGCTAGGGGGAATTAGGACATGAGTGCAATAGGTTTCGCTTTAGGGACAATTATGGGGATGTTATACATGCACATGGGTAGGAAATTAATGAAACAACCAAAACTGAAGCGGAGACATTGGCAATACTTAAAGCACTCAGGTATTGTAAGAAGAACCACCTTTCTCATATATAGTTGCAAACAGACTCATTGTTATTAAAAAATGTAATTGAGGGGACTTGGAGTACACCAAGGGAGATTGTGGAGTATGTGGAGGAAATATGGAGAATAATGGAGATGTGCAATGCCACGGTAACACATATATTTAGATGAGGCAACAAATTGGTTGATCTCCTAGCCAATTATGCACTGGACATTGGTCCTATTGAGTGGAATTCTTTCGGTCAACTAGACACCATAGGACGAAACATTGTGAACAATGATAAATTACAATGTCCCTATTTGAGGATAAGAGTTGCAAGAGGTTAGAATGGGATGAAATGAAGAGCACAATGGAGGAGGATCTGACTGCTACTATATGTTTCCACCTTGTTCAAATCCTTGTGGAGGAGAGCATTGTGGATTTGTTTTTTACTAACTTTGTGTTCTTTCTTGCAGGAAACACTATTGCATCATGCCTTGCCTATTGATACAAATTCAATGGGTTGTATTAGTACTTAGTACTCATACCCTTGAAGGAGTATTGAGGGCAAGCATAAGCATAAAAACAAAAATGAAAGCTTGGATCACAATCATGATGCTAGAGTTTGGTTGTGATAATAGGGCCTATCATATGAGGCAAGATCTGAACATCATTTGACTTGTTACTTTATCTATGTTGGTACAGTGTAAAAGCATACACTCCTTTGAGAAGATCACATATGTTAGCTTTTAGTTTTAATGATGAAAATAATATAATTGCTTTTGGTATAGGGGCTCAAGGAAAGAATCCAAGATTGAAGGAATCAATTAAAGGCAAGGAAATCAATCCAAGATTGATTGACGCGGAAAAGAAGTATCGAAGATCTTGCAAGATGATCAATCAAGTTGCTATTAATGGAAGGACCAAAAATCAAGGAGAAAATATGGCGCTATCACGACATGTAGAAGAAAAGTTATTAAAGTCATGTCATCAAGGAAGAGCAATGGCAAATAACCTTATTCTTGGAAAGAATTAATTTCTTTCCAAGGATCAAATCTCTTGGGTTGGAAAATCTCTTCAGCAACGATCTCCTACAAAGTATTTATACACATCCTTAAGCCTTAGAAAAATATAATTTGATCGAACCAAATACCCTCTCTTTGTTCTACTGAAAACAAACATTGTATCTCTCTAGATCTTCTGTGTAATAAGTTAGAGAAGAAAGAGAGAGAAATATTGGCGAGTCATTGTATCAAAGAGAAACGAGTGACATAGCAACTGAGCCATTGGTGTAAACTGCACCATTCACTTTGTACTCAAGAAACTCATTCACTGAAAGAGAACTCTCTTGCAACCCAGGGGGACTGGACTAGGATTCATATTGAATCCGAACTAGTATAAAAATTCCAGTGTCTTTAATTCCTGCATTTTATTTTTGTATCTTAAATTCTACTCGTCTTATTATCTCGCTATGACATCTAGTCGACTAATTAGAAAACTAGTCAACTTATAGCGATTAAAATATAAATATAATAAATTCACCCCCCCCCCC
>ML283496.1:2935-16567 GCA_005239495.1 Nicotiana undulata | reverse complement strand
GGGGAAATCCAGACCGTTGATCAATCTCGATCAACGGTCGAGATTAATTCCGAGCTGGGCCGGGCAGGATAGTGTATTAGGCTTGGGTCTTTTTGGTAAATTCAATTGGTTTAGGGATCAGGTCAAATTAGGCTACAATTTAAATAAAGATGGCTAATTTTTTAATACCCAATTAAATTAGCTAAAATAATTTATAAAACAACTGATAATTGTAAAAAAATTAAATTGATGCTTAGTAAATTAAATTAAAATGGTTAATTAGTGTCACGACCCAGAATCTTAATCCGGGTCGTGATGGCGCCTAACGACGGGGTTAGACAAGCCAACACAAATTACACTAAGTGTTACCCTTCCTATCTAATTAAACAAGTCAACATTTACAAATTTTAAACCGTTAAACATGATGATAGCTTGACATGGAAATAAAGCATATGCATGCATGTACAACCCAAACCCAAAATATACATACACTACGCGTGTGTGCCAGGAACTAGTGTCACGAGTGTCATGGGCAACTACTGAATATACAATGACCACAATATATACAGAGTCTCAGTCTGAATTAAATGGACAGAGAATATAACAAAATAACTCCAGGGTGCTGCTAGGAAGTCGCTGGGAAAGCAGCTCACCGTGAAGTATGATCACGCTATCAATATCTAGTACCGACCTGATAATCAGATGTACCAGCCTCCGGACATGTACAGTCAAGTACAAAAAAGAAAAGAAAAGAAAGTACAGCATGAGTACATATTAAATAAATATGTACCCAGTGAGTATCCCGCCTANTCACTAAGGTCCAGCAGTAATAATATATGATAGAATATAATGAAATACAGTAGGCATGTCAGGGAAATAAGCAACAAGTATATATATCAAAAGCAGAAATCCAAACAATTGCTGAACTAAACAATAAAGCACTTTCAAGGGTAAGACCATCGAACAAAACAATAATCACAAATTCTTAGATCCGCCGTGGCGTACGGCCCGCTCCCATAACATACCTTCTAAACTCGTCGTGGCGTACGACCCGATCCCATAGGTATCTCAACTATTTCTCAACACTGTCATGGCGTACAACCTGATCCCATATATATATCCCAATTACTTCTCAATACTGCCGTGGAGCATATTCCGATCCCATATATATTCAATTACTTTCAACACTGCCGTGGCGCACAGCCTGATCCCATATATATTCAATTACTTTAAACACTGCCATGGCGCACGGCCCGATCCCATATATATTCGATTACTTTCAACACTGCCGTGGCGTACGACCCGATACCATATAGACATAATCACTCTCAAACCTGCCGTGGCGTACGGCCCGATCCCAATATCTTACAAAACTTTCTTTCCATAACAAATTCCTCGCTATTCAACAATTTTTCCATAAAGCCTCAGAGGAATAACACTGTGCAAAACATAATTTCATAGTACATATGGCGTCACAATAAATCGTATAAAATATTACAAGGAAAACATATCAGGCATTACGAGAAAAGCATATAAGGCATTACGAGAGAGCATTCAAGGCATGATGTGGGCCTAACTACCCGGACATAACAATAATAGCCGCTACGTACGCACTCTCGTCACTTGGCGCGGACGCAGACCCCAAACAATTTACACATAGCATATACATCACCTATGGGGGCAATTCCCTCTTACAAGGTTAGAAAGGAGACTCACCTCGTGTCGAATCTACCCCTCGGACCACAATTGCACCCGAAACTACGAAATTCACCCTCGACAGCTCGCAACTAACAAATCATGGTATAATTGAATTAATTTAGGTTCCAAGTAGAATAATCAACAAGAAATCCTAAGTTTAAGCATTCTTAATCATTTCCAGAATTTCTACCCCAGGACAACACATTAGATTTCGAAAATTCTTGAAGGAATCACCTCCCCAAAGTCAAAGGATCGAAGTGATGTGATTTATACAAAGATTCATAGCCTCAATTGAATAATTCACCAATTTATTCAAAGCCCTAGAATTTCTATAAAAATTTTATGAATTTTTGATTGTTTAGGAATTAAACCTGTTGAATTCTATGCATAATAGTGAAAAATTGAAAAGAATTACTTACCCCTACAGTGGGTAGTCGTGGGAGGTGTTGCTCAAACTTGGATGCTCTCTAATAGAGGTTGATGGTGGGTAAAAATGAAGAAAACCCGTAATTTGGACATTTAAAAGGGGTTGGCAACAGTGATTTCTGCACCTGCGACCTTGGGACCGCAGGTGCAGTCCCGCACCAGCGAGAAAAACACCGCCCCCGCGGAAAAGGGCATGGGACCCTGGCATCGCACCTGCGGAGAAGGAGTCCGCACCAGCGGTCCCGCTCCTGTGGAAGAAAGGGCCGCGCCTACGATGGGGGTCGCACCTACGAAGGCTGGACCGCAGGTGCGCACTCGCACCTACGACTGAGAGACCGCAGGTGCGGTCACACCAGAAGCAGCCACACCAGCAGTGGATTTTGCTGGTTTTTTTGGCCCCGTGCAGGGTCCGAGAAGCCCCTGGGCCCAACCGAGCCTCCGACAAAAAATATACCAACAGGTCCCAAATCATATGACGGACTCGCTCGAGCTCACGGAACACTCAGAACATCACTAGAACGAGAAATCAGCCGCCAAACCTCTTGAATTCAAACTTAAGACTTTAAGAACTCTAGATTTCATAACATTGCGCCGAACGGGTCTATACTACTCGGTATGACCTCAAATTTTACAAAAAAGTCATGAATGACTATACGAAACTATTCCTCGTCCAGAAATTTCATTCGGATCTCGGGAACAAAAAATCACATTTCAAGCCAAATTTCAAATTCTATGAAAATCCTCAAAACTTCATTAACTCCAATTTTCTCATTTTGATCCGAAACCCATCAAATCATGTCTGTTTCTTACCAAATTTTACAGATAACTTAAATAACACATATTGAACCTGTTCCGGGCTTCGAAATCATAATACGGGCCCGGGAGCACAAGTTTCACATCAAGGTTCATTTTCATAAGCCTTTAATATTTTCATAAAACAATTTTCTTTAAAAATTCAATTCTCGGACTTGGGTCCTCGGAATTCGACTCCCGAGCATACGCCCAAGTCCCATATTTTCCTACGGACCTTTCGGGACCGTCAGATCACTGGTCCGGGTCCGTTTACCAAAAATGTTGACCAAAGTCAACTTTATTCAATTAATTAACATGAAGTCAACTCTTAATAAGGTTTTCACATAGAGGTTTCTCGTTTACGCGCTCGGGATGTGCACGCACATCGAGGTGAGATTAACAGAGGCTTTCAGGGCCTCGGAACACAGTCAAAATTAGATTCACATAAGATGACCCCTTCTTGGGTCATCACAATCTCCCCCTCTAAAACAAACGTTCGTACTCGAACGGACGTAGAATCGTACCTGAAGTGCCGAATAGCTGTGGATACCTACTCCGCATGTCCTCCTCAGACTCCCAAGTCGCCTCATTGACTGGTAGGCCCCTCCACTGGACCTTTACGGCAGAAATTCTTTTAGACCTCAACTGGCGGTCCTGCCTATCAATAATAGCAACTGGCTCCTCCTCAAAGCCCAACTTCTCATCTAATTGAATAGTGTTGAAATCAATCACGTGAGAGAAATCGGCATGATATCTCCGGAGCATGGATACATGAAATACCGGATGAACTCTCGATAATGCGGGAGGTAAAGCGAGCTCATAAGAAACCTCCCCGACTCGCCGTAACACCTCTAAAGGGCCTATAAACCTGGGGCTCAACTTGCCTTTCTTCCCGAATCTCATAACGCCCTTCATCGGTTAAATCTTCAACATAACCTTATCTCCCTCCATAAATGCCACATCACGCGCCCGCTAATCCGCCTAGCTCTTCTGCCTAGACTGTGCTGTACGGAGCCTTTCCTGAATAATCTTCATCTTTTCCAAGGCATCTCTCACCAGATATGTACCATATAGCTTGGCCTTGTCAGGATCAAACCACCCAATCGGAGAACGACATCGTCGACCTGTAAAGCCTCGAATGGAGCCATCTCGATGCTGGACTGATACCTGTTCTTGTATGCAAACTCCGCCAAAGGAAAGAACTAGTCCCATTGACCGCCAAAGTCAATCACACAAGCCTTGAGCATTTCCTCCAAAATCTAAACTGTACGCTCAGACTGACCATCAGTCTGAGGGTGGAATGCTGAGCTGAGATCTATCTGAGTGCCCATCTCACTGTGCAATTCTCTCCAGAAGTGCGAGGTGAACTGAGGACCTCGATCTGATATAATGGATACCGGCACACCGTGTAACCGGACTATATCCCGAACGTAAGTCTGGGCCAGCCTCTATGTAGTATAAGTAGTAGCCACAGAAATGAAATGCGCCGATTTGGTCAGTCTATCCATAATGACCCAAACCGCGTCAACCTTCTGCAAAGTCCGAGGCAAACCAACCACAAAGTCCATGGTGATGCGCTCCCATTTTCACTCACGAATGGGCATCTGCTAAAACAGGCCTCTGGTGCTCGTACTTGCCTGCTGACAATTGAGACACCTAGCCACATACTGCACTATATGTTTCTTCATCCGCCTCCACCAGTAGTGCTGCTTCAAATCACGGTACATTTTCTTCGCACCCGGAATAACAGAATACCGAGAACTGTGGGCCTCTTATAAAATTCTCTTCCTCAAGCCATCAATATTAGGGATACATAAACGGCCTTAGAGCCTCAAGACACCATCCTCGCCTAAAGTAACCTCCTTGGCCCTACTGTGGACCACTGCATTCCGAAGCTCTTCAAGGCATGGATCATCAAAATTTCAAGCCTTAATCTCCCCCAACAATGAGGACTGAGCAACTACATGAGCCAAAACTCGACGAGGCTCTGAAAGGTCCAATCTCACAAGGCGATTGGCCAAGGACTAAATGACCAAGGCTAAAGGACTCTCCTCAGCTGCAATGTAGGCCAAGCTACCCATACTCTCTTCCCTCCTGCTCAAAGCATCTGCTACTACATTCGCCTTTCCCGGGTGATATAAAATAGTGAGATCATAATCTTTTAACAACTCAAGCCATCTCCGCTGCCTCAAGTTAAGGTCCCTCTACTTAAGAAAGTACTGCAGATTGCGGTGGTCAGTATAGACCTCACAAGATACACCATATAGATAATGTCGCCATATCTTCAAAGCATGAACAATCGCCGCCAACTCCAAATCGTGCTCAGGGTAATTCTTTTCATGAACCTTCAGCTTTCGCGAAGCATAAGCAATAACCCTGCCATCCTGCATCAGCACACACCCCAACCCGACGCGTGAAGCATCACGATACACAGTATACATCCCAGAACCGGAAGGCAATGACAGAACTGGTGTTGAGGTCAAAGCTGACTTGAGCTTCTGAAAGCCTGCCTCACACTCGTTGGACCACCGAAATGGGGCATTCTTCTTAGTCAATATGGTCAGTGGGGCTGCAATAGAGGAGAACCCCTCCACGAATCAGAGATAATAGCCTGCTAGGCCCAAGAAACTCATGATCTTTGTAGCTGAATTAGGACGCGGCCAACTTTGAACAGCCTCAATCTTCTGAAGATCAACCTTGATACCTTCTCCGAATACCACATGACCCAAAAATGCCACGGAATCTAACCAGAACTCGCACTTGGAGAACTTAGCATATAGCTTCTGTTCCCGCAAGGTCTAGAGCACAACTCTCAAGTGTTTCTCATGCTCACCCAGGCTCCACGAATAAATCCAGATGTCATCAATGAAGATGATGACGAAGGAATAAATATACAGCCTGAATACCCTATTCATCAAGTCCATGAATGCTGCTGGGGCATTAGTTAAACCAAAGGACATCACCAGGAACTCATAATGGCCATATCTGGTACGAAATGTAGTCTTCGGAAGATCTGAAGCCCGAATTCTCAGCTGATGATAACCCGATCTCAAGTCAACTTTGGAAAACACTCGGTCACCCTGTAACTGATCAAACAAATCATCGATGCGCGGTAGAGGATACTTATTCTTGATGGTCACTTTATTTAGCTGGCGATAGTCAATGCACATCTGCATAGACCCATCCTTCTTCTTCACAAATAAGACTGGGGCACCCCACGGCGACACACTCGGCCTGATGAACCCCTTGGCCAACAACTCCTCAAGCTGCTCCTTCAACTCCTTTAGCTCCTTAGGAGCCATACGATAAGGGGGAACAGAAATAGGCTGAGTATCTGGAGCCAAATCAATACAGAAGTCAATATCTCGATCTAGGGCATTCCTGGAAGATCCGAAGGAAACACATCCGAAAACTCTCAAACAACAGGCACTGAATCAATGGTAGGAGACTCGGCGGTGGTGTCCCGCACATAAGCAAGGTAAGCCAAACAACCCTTCTCGACCATATGCCGAGCCTTTATGAAGGAAATGGCCTGGCTGGAGGCACTAACGGAAGAACCTCTCCATTCTAGTCTAGGCGACTCAGGCATGGATAAAGTGACCATCTTGGCATGGCAATCTAACACATCATGATAAGGAGATAGCCAATCCATGCCTAGGATAACCTCAAAATCAATCATATCCAACAATAAAAGATCTGCTCTGGTAACGAAACCGAAGAAAGTGACCACACAAAACCGGTAGACTCGGTCTACCACCACAGAATCACCCACACGAGTGGACACATATATAGGAGAACACAAGGACTCACGAGGAGTATCCAGAAAATGAGCAAATAGTACGGAAACATATGAATACGTGGATCCTATATCAAATAGTATTGAAGCCTCCCTACCACATACTGAGATAATACCTGTGATCACGGCGTCTGAGGCCACTGCATCTGATCTGGCCGGAATGGCATAAAATCTGGCTGAGGCTCCTGAAGACTGAACTCCCCCAGAGTGAACAGGAACTAACTGACCTCCTCCTGACTAGCCTCCCCCTCTAGGACGACCCTTGCCAACCTGTCCTTCACCTCGAGGCGGCCGGAATGCTGGTGCTGAACTCCTAGGCTAATAACTCTGCTGCACTGCCTTGCCCCGATACCTGGGACAATACCTCCATGTATGACCCGACTCCCCACACTCGAAACAACCTCCTAGTGCTACAACCCGCTGCCCGAAAGAGGAAGAACCCTAGATAGCCGGAGGGCGGTGTGAACCCTCTGGTAAGGCACTGAAATAGGAACTAGAGGATCTCTGATGGCTGGAATAATTGTTGGGTGCACCCTGGGTGGCTGGGGGATGATTGGAACGCTCTGGCATAGCACCGAACTGAGGCCTCGCTGAAATACCCCTGGAGGTAGTGGAGGTGCTGAATATGAAGGCCTACTGAACTGGCCGCCTCCGAACTGACCTCTACCCCTAGCTGGGGCATCCCTGAAGTCACATGTGAACCTGGCCCTCTTGTCTTGCTGACCCTGCTGACCTGGCTGACCCTGCTCCCTGCTCCTCATACGGTAACCCTCAATCCGTCGAGCTATCTCGACTACAAGCTGGTATGGGGTACCCATCTCTACCTCTCTGGCCATAGAGGCCCTAATACCTGGATGCAAGCCTGTCGCAAACCGCCGTACCCTCTCGGCATCAGTAGGCAATATCATAAGGGCATGACGAGACAACTCGGAGAATATAGCCTCATAATCAGTCACTGACATCTGCCCCTGCTCTAGTCGCTCAAACTGACCCCGTAGCTCCTCCCTCTCAGAAGGTGGAATGTATCTGTCTAGAAATAACTGAGCGAACTGATCCCAAGTGACAGGAGGAGAATCTGCTGGCCTGCTGAGAATATATGACTGCCACCACCTGCGAGCTCTGCCCTCTAACTGAAATGTGGTGAAATCCACTCCATGGGACTCCAAAATCCTCATGTTGTGCAGTCTGTCCCTGCATCTATGAATAAAATCCTGAGCATCCTCTCCCCGCTCACCCCCGAAGACTGGAGGGCGGAGTTGGGTCCATCTACCCAACATCTTCTGCTGGTCACCCTCTGCAACTGGCCAGGGCTCTGGGGCTGCTACTACTGGCTGAACCCCTCCCACGGGCGTGGTGCCCGGGGTACGACGTGATGTTGCTGCCTGACCTGCGGCTTGAGCGGTAGGAGTCTGGACTCCCCCTCCCGATTGAGAAGTAGCAGGGTTGGCTGGGAATAAACCAGCCTGAGACATAGTGTCCCATGAATCTCAGCATACGGCCCATGACCTCCTGTAAGCCTGGCCCCGTCATGAAATCCACTGGAGCAGGTGCTACTGGAGGCACCTCATCCTGCTCCTCCATAATAGGGTCCTCTGGTGGTGCCACTGGTGTAGCTCTGTGACGCCCTCGTCCTCTGCCTTGAGCAGGTGCTCTACCCCTGCCTCTACCCCGACCTTGGGCAGCTGGGGCAGCGGCCTCTCCTGGACCAGGAACATTGGATGCACGCGTCCTAACCATCTGTGAGAGAATAGAAGAATAAGTTTGAGTACATCATTGATTGCACGACAGGATATGAATAAAGTGAAGTTTCCTAACACCCCATAGCCTCCTGAAGATAAGTACATATGCCTCCGTACCGATCCGCAAGACTCTACTGGGCCTTCCCGTGACTCGTGAAACTTACGTGAACCTAGTGCTCTGATACCACGTTGTCACAACCCAGAATCTTTATCCGGATCGTGATGGCGCCTAACGAAGGGGTTAGGCAAGCCAACACAAATTACACTAAGTGTTACCCTTCCCACTTAATTAAACAAGTCAACATTTACAAATTTTAAACCGTTAAACATGATGATAGCTTGACATGGAAATCAAGCATATGCATGCCTGTACAACCCAAACCCAAAATAGACATACACTACGCATGTGTGCCAGGAACTATTGTCACGAGTATCATGGGCAACTAATGAATATACAATGACCACAATATATACAGAGTCTTAGTCTGAATGAAATGGACAGAGAATATAACAAAAGAACTCCCGGGTGCTGCTAGGAAGTCGCCGGGAAAGCAGCTCACCGTGAAGTATGACCACGCTATTAATATCTAGCACCGGCCTGATAATCAGACGTACCAGCCTCCGGACCTGTACAGTCAAGTACAGAAAAGAAAAGAAAAGAATGTGCAGCATGAGTACATATTAACTAAATATGTACCCAGTGAGTATCCCGCCTAAACTCGAAGAAGTAGTGACGAGAGGCCGACTCGATACTCACTAAGGTCCAGCAGTAATAACATATGATAGAATATAATGAAATACAGTAGGCATGTCAGGGAAATAAGCAACAAGTATATATATCAATAGCAGAAAGCCAAACAATTGCTGAACTAAACAATAAAGCACTTTCAAGGGTAAGACCACCGAACGAAACAATAATCATAAATGCTTAGATCCGCCGTGGCGTACGACCCGCTCCCATAAGGTACCTTCTAAACTCGCCGTGGCGTATGGCCCGATCCCATAGGTATATCAAGTATTTCTCAACACTGTCGTGGCGTACGGCCCGATCCCATATATATATCACCATAACTTCTCAACACTGCCGTGGCGCACGACCCGATCCCATATATATTCAATTACTTTCAACACTGCCGTGGCGCAAGGCCCGATCCCATATATATTCAATTACTTTAAAAACTGCCGTGGGGTACGTCCCGATCCCACATAGACATAATCACTCTCAAACCTGTCGTGGCGTACGGCCCGATCCCAATATCTTACAATACTTACTTTCCATAACAAATTCCTTGCCATTCAACAATTTTTCCATAAAGCCTCCGAGGAATAACATTATGCAAAACATGATTTCATAGTACATATGGCGTCACAATAAATCGTATAAAGCATTACAAGGAAAACATATCAAGCATTATGAGAAAATCATATAAGGTATTACGAGAAAGCATTCAAGGCATGATGTGGGCCTAACCACCCGGACATAACAATAATAGCCGCTACGTACGCACTCTCGTCACTTGGAGCATACGCAGCCCCCAAACAATTTACACATAGCATATACATCAACTATGGGGACAATTCCCTCTTACAAGGTTAGAAACGAGACTCACCTCGTGTCGAATCTACCCCTCAGACCACAATTGCGCCCGAAACTTCGAAATTCACCCCTCGACAGCTCGGAACTAACCAATCATGGTATAATTGAATTAATTTAGGTTACAAGAAGAAGAATCAACAAGAAATCCTAAATTTAAGCATTCTTGACCATTTCCGGAATTTTGACCCCGAGCCCACACATTGGATTTAGAAAATTCTTGAAGGAATCACCTACCCGAAGTATAAGGATCGAAGTGATGTGATTTATACAAGGATTCATAGACTCAATTGAATAATTCACTAGTTTATTCAAAGCCCTAGAATCTCTATCAAAATTTTATGAATTTTTTATTCTTTAGGAATTAAACCCGTTGAATTCTATGCATAATAGTGAAAAATAATAGACAATTACTTACCCCTACAGTGGGTGGTCGTGGGAGGTGTTTCTCAAACTTGGATGCTCTCTAATGCAGGTTGATGGTGGGTAAAAATGAAGAAAACCAGTAATTTGGACATTTAAAAGGGGCTGGCAACAGTGATTTCCGCACCTGCGACCTTGGGACCGTAGGTGCAGTCCCGCACCTGCGAGAAAATCACCGCCCCCGCGGAAAAGGGCCTGGGACCCTTGCATCGCACCTGTGGAGAAGGAGTCTGCACCAGCGGTCCCGCTCATGCGGAAGAAAGGGTCGGGCCTGCGATGGGGGTCACACCTGCGAAGGCTGGACCGCAGGTGTGCACTCGCACCTGCGACTGAGAGACCGCAGGTGCGGTCACACCAGAAGCAGCCACACCAGCAGTGGATTTTGTTGGTTTTTTGGCCCCGTGCGTGGTCCGGGAAGCCCCTGGGCCCACCCGAGCCTCTGACAAAAAATATACCAACAGGTCCCAAATCATATGACGGACTCGCTCGAGCTCACAGAACACTCAGAACATCACTAGAACTAGAAATCACCCGCCAAACCTCTTGAATTCAAACTTAAGACTTTAAGAACTGTAGATTTCATAACATTGCGCCGAACGGGTCTATACTACTCGTTATGACCTCAAATTTTAAAGACAAGTCATGAATGACTATACAGAACTAGTCCCGGTCCCGAAATTTCATTCGGACCTCGGGAACAAAAAATCACATTTCAAGCCAAATTTCAAATTCTATGAAAATCCTCAAAACTTCATTAACTTCAATTTTCTCATTTTGATCCGAATCCTATCAAATCAAGTCTGTTTCTTACCAAAATTCACAAATAACTTAAATAACACATATTGAACCTGTTTCGGGCTCCGAAATCATAATACGGGCCCGACAGCACAGGTTTCACAACAAGGTTCATTTTCATAAGCCTTTAATATTTTCATAAAACAACTTTCTTTAAAATTCATTTCTCGGACTTGGGTCCTCGGAATTCGATTCCGGGCATACGCCGAAGTCCCATATTTTCCTACGGACCTTTCTGGACTGTCAGATCCCTGGTCCGGGTCTGTTTACCAAAAATGTTGACCAAAGTCAACTTTATTCAATTAATTAACATGAAGTCAACTCTTAATCAAGTTTTCACATAAAGGTTTCCCAGCTACACGCCCGGGCTGCGCTTGCACATCGAGGTGAGACTAACGGAGGCTTTCGGTGTCATGACCCAGAATCCCAATCCGAGTCGTGATGGCGCCCAACGACGGGGTTAGGCAAGCCAACAATAATTACACCAAGTGATACCTTTCCCATCTAGTTAAACAGTCAAAGATTCCCTATTTATACCGACAAACATGGTACTAGCCTTGAGCAGAAATTAAATCCTAGTAGACACAAGCTGAAATAAAATGCACACATAGATATACATCCCAAAACCCCAAAATATAAATATACACTACGCGTGTGTGCCAGGAACTAGTGTCACGAGTGTCATGGGCAACTACTGAATATACAATGACTACAATATATACAGAGTCTCCGTCTGAATGAAATGAGCGGAGAAATGTAACAAAAGAGCTCCAGGGTGCTGCTAGGAAGTCGCCGAGAAAGCAGCTCACCGAGAAGTATGACCACGCTATCAATATCTAGCACCGGCCTGATAGTCAGACGTGCCAGCCTCCGGACCTGTACAGTCAAGTACAGAAAAGAAAAGAAAGTGCAGCATGAGTACATATTAAATAAATATGTACCCAGTGAGTATCCCACCTAAACTCGAAGAAGTAGTGACGAGAGGTCGACTCGATACTCACTAGGGTCCAATAGTAGTAACATGTGATAAAATATGATGAAATACAGTAGGCATGTCAGGGAAATAAGCAACAAGTACATATACTAAAAGCAGAGAAATCCAAACAGCTACTGAACTTAAACAATAAAGCACTTTCAAGAGTAAGACCACCGCATGAAACAAAAATCACAAATTCTTTGAATCTGCCGTGGCGTACGGCCCGCTCCCTTGTATTTCACAATAAATTTGAATCCGCCGTGGCGTACGGCCCGCTCCCTTATATTTCACAATTTCATTTCAAATCCGCCAAGGCGTACGGCCCGCTCCCTTATATTTCACAATTTCATTTAAAATCCGCCGTGGCGTACGTCCCGTTCCCTTATATTTCACAATTTCATTTCAAATCCGCCAAGGCGTACGGCCCGCTCCCTTATATTTCACAATTTCATTTCAAATCCGCCGTGGCGTACGGTCCGCTCCCTTATATTTCATAATTTCATTTCAAATCCGCCATGGCGTACGGCCCGCTCCCTTATATTTCACAATTTCATTTCAAATCCGCCGTGGCGTACGGCCCGCTCCCTTATATTTCACAATTTCATTTCAAATTTGCCGTGGCGTACGGCCTACTCCCTTATATTTCACAATTTCATTTCAAATGGACCTCAGAAGAACAACATGATGCAAAAACATAAATTCGTAGGAAATATAGCATTACAATAAATCATAAGAGCATTTCAACGAAAAGAAAGAAACATATTTAAGGCATTGCAATGAAACTTACAAGGTATGATGTGGGTCTAACTACCCGGACATAACAATATTAGCCGCTACGTACGGACTCTCGTCACTTGGTGCGTACGTAGTCCCCAAACAAGTTACACGTAGCATATATATCACCTATGGGGATAATTCCCTCTTACAAGGTTAGAAAGGAGACTCGCCTCGTGTCGAATCTACCCCTCGGACCACAATTGCGCCCGAAACTCCGAATTCTATACCCGAGGACTCGCAACTAGTCAAAAGATATATAATAACATCAATGCATGTACGACGTGATAACTCATCTTAGTTATTCAATAAAATCGCTATTCTTGAAGAATTCTCAATTTCCAACCCCGGCCTCTCATGGCCAAATTCCGGAAATTTTCGAAGGAATGAACTACCCGAAGCCTAAGGATCGAAATTACATAATTTATATGGGAATTTTTGGCTAAAAATTGAGTTTCACTATTTTCCCAAAACCCCACATTTTTCTATCAATTCGTATGAATTTTAAGATAATTGGAAGAGGAGTTTATTTGAATTTGATGTTAAAAGTCATGAAAAATGGACTAGGAATCACTTACCTTGATGAGTTTGAACTTGGGCAGTCCTTTCCCTAGCTTGGAGGAGCTCTAATGGAGGTTGG
>ML283491.1:7319-43084 GCA_005239495.1 Nicotiana undulata | reverse complement strand
AACGCTAAAACTCAAAATCACCCTCCAAAACCTCTGAATTCAAAACTTAAGAACTTTGAAATTTTAGAATTCACTTCATCGCGCCGAACCGGCCTAAATCACTCGGAATGACTTCAAATTTTGCAGATAAGTTATAAACGACACAACGGAACTATTCCCGATCTCGGAATTTCATTCGGACCTCGGAAACATAAAATCACCTTTCAAGCCACATTTCAAATTCTTTAGAAACCCCACAAGTTCATTAACTCCATTTTTCCTCACTTGGATCCGAAACCAATCAAATCAAACCCGTTTTACACCAAATTCCACAGATAGGACAAACAACATATAATAAACCTGTTCCGGGCTCCGGAACCATAACACGGGCCCGGTAACAAGGTTTTCACATAATTATTCACTTTCACATTCCTTTATTATTTTCAGAAAATAATTTTCTTTAAAAATTCATTTCCCGGGCTTGGGGCCTCGGAATTCGATTCCGGGCATACGCCCAAGTCCCATATTTTCCTACGGACCCTCCGGGACCGTCACATCACGGGTCCGGATCCGTTTACCAAAAATGTTGACCAAAGTCAACTTTATTAAATTATTCAATTCAAAAATCCCATTTTGTCAAATTTTCACATGGAAGCTCCTCGGCTACCTGCCCGGGCTGCGCACGCATATCGAGGTGATGTTAACGGAGGCTTTCGAGGCCTCGGAACACATATTTAGCTGGAATTACTTAGGATGACCTTTTGGGTCATCACACCCACAGAGATCGTCTACGCCTTGGAGAAGCTTGGACTAAAGATAAAGTGGCCACCAAAGATGAGGTCGGACCTGAATACCAGAAAATCAGACGCCCTCTGCGAGTTCCACCAAGAGCGAGGACACAAAACCAAAGATTGCATCACCTAAGAAAGGAGGTTGAAACATGTTGCGACAGGGATAGCTCAAAGAATTTCTAAGTGATCGAGGAAGAACCAACTTTGCCAGGGGACGCAAACAACATCAAGGGCCGCCGAAGCCGCCCTCGCGCCCGCACCATCCACATGATCATCGGTGGCGGAGACGAAGCTTCCATCAACAACGTGAAGTTCACCCCAACCCACAAGCTCAAACGGTTGATCACCTGGTATGATGAACTCGAAGAAAGTATCGTCTTCGATAAGTCATATACGAACGATTTGGCTCCCTTACTATGACGCTCTAGTTATTACTTTATGAATTTTAGATACCGATGTGAGACGAATTATGGGAGATGATGTGAGCGGCGCCTGTATTATCCATTCTCTAGTACTCACACAAATGAAACTAGAGGACAAGATAGTACCACGCTGCATCACACTAGCATGCTTTAGCAATGCAGTTGAACGAACATCTTGCGAGATCACACTCCCCGTCCTGGCGAGTAGCATCACTCTAGAGACCACATTCCACATCATGGACCAGGACACGACATACAACGCCATAATAGGGTGACCATGGATACACACCATGATATGTATTCCCTCCTACTTGTACCAAGTCATAAAATTGCCTACTCTATGGGGCATATTCAGCATACGCAGGGAGCAAAGCACATCCCAAGAATGCTACAGCATCGCTAGAGACTGCACGACCACCCAATAAATGAGAGATAGAGAGAAAGAATCATAACAATCAACTGGGTCGAGGTCAGTAAGCGATGACAGCAGGGACGTCATCTGAGACCCCGATATGGCCGAGGACGCAGGAACAACCATATTGGACCTCGACCTCGTTTAGCTAGACATCAACGACCACAACAAGAAAGCTTACACCGGCTACAAACTTCAAGAATTTGGAAAGTTTCATGAATTTTTAACTACTAACGCGGACTTGTTTGCTTTTAGCCAAGCAGATATGCCAGGTATCCCAGAGGAGATCGCCACACACAAATTAAGCGTCGATCCGTTCTACCCCCGATAAGTCAGGTTCGATGTAAGTTTAAATCCGCAATCAATGATGCAGTGCGCGAAGTGGAAAAATTATTGGAAAATGGCTCCGTCAGAGAGTCGAAGTACCCCAAATGGGTCGCCAACGTGGTCACAGTGAAAAAGAAGAACATCAAGTGGAGGATGTGTGTAGATTTCATCGACATGAAAAAAGATTGCCCCAAGGATTCGTTTCCACTGCCTCATATCGACCAGCTCATCGATGCAACAGTCGGGCATGAGTTGTGAAGTTTCTTGGATGCCTACTCGGGCTACAACCAGATCCTTATGGAGGAAGAGGACCGGGAAAATACCACCTTCATAACCCACCAAGGGACGTACTGCTACATGGTCATGCCTTTCGGATTGAAAAATGCAGGGGAAACATGCTAATGGCTGGTGATGGAGTTGTTCAAAGAACAACTCAGAAAAACTATAGAGGTATACATCGACGACATGCTGGTCAAGTCCAAAAAGAAGGAAGATCACATCGACCACTTAAGAGAAGCCTTCAGCATGCTCAGGCAATATGTCATGAAACTAAACCCCGAACAATGTGCATTAGGCATGGCCACAGAGAAATTATTGGGTTTCCTAGTATCGCAGCGGGGTATCGAGGTCAATCCCGACCAAATCAAGGCCATCGAGGGGATACCAGAGCACTTGACCACCACAAAGCAGGTCTAGAAGTTAAATGGCCATATCACCGCTTAGTCAAGGTTCATCTCACGATCCTCCGATAGGAGACACAAGTTCTTCGGTGTACTAAAAAAAAGAGAAAAACCTCCAATGGACCCCTGGGTGCGTCCAAGCCCTGAAGGAATTAAAGGTGTACCTGTCCTTGCCACCGTTGCTCTCAAAACAAGAACCAGAACAACCTCTCCTCGTCTATCTCATCATGTCTGAAGTAGTTGTGAGCGTAGTCTTAGTCCAAGAAAATAAAGGTACGCAATCTCCCATCTATTACATTAGCAACTAGTCGAAGCCTAGACAAGGTACCCTCATCTTGAAAAACTGGCTCTGGCCTTAGACCGTATTTCCAATGCTATCTCATCTCGGTCGTCACGACTTTCCCCTTAAGAAGCATTTTACACAAACCCGAACTATAGAGCCGATTGGCCAAATGGACCATCGAACTAAGCGATCACAATATTACATATCAATCGTGAACGGCGATAAAGTCTCAGGTCCTCGCCCGACTTCAGTGCGCATATATTGCCCGAAGTCGAAAAGGAAGCCGTCCATGCTTCTTCCCAAATACAAGACCTCTTGGTACTATACACCGATGGCGCATCTAATGCGTCGGGGTCCGAGCTGGGACTCGTACTCGAAGTCCCAACAGGCAAAGTGATTCGCCAATCCATAAGGTGCTCGGACATGACTAACAACGAGGCCGAGTATGAGGCAGTAATTTCAGGACTAAGACTAGCACTCAAATACGGGGCGAAGTGGATAAGGTTGGGCTGCGATTCTCAGATCGTGGTCAAACAAGTCACATGGACTTTCAAAATCAAGGAGAAAAGGTTACAAAAATACCAGACCAAAATCTGCAAACTACTACCCGAGTTCGACGAATGTCATCTTGACCAGATTCCCCGAGCACAGAATATCGAGGCGGACGACCTCACCAAATTAGCTGCAGCCACCAAAAACATCACAACCGGAGACCAAAATGTGGTCCACCTCCTCAACTCGTCGACAAACCAAATCGAGGTAAGAACCATAAACCTGTCTTGGGACTTGCACAACCGTATTATTACATATTTGTCAGACGACATACTCCCCAATCATAAGAAAGATGCCAAGAAGCTGCGTATGCAAGCGGCAAGGTACAACATCGTTCAAAATGACCTGTACAAAAGTACATATGGCGGTCCCCTGGCGAAATTCTTGGGCACAAATCAGACGCGGCGCATCCCTTAAGAAGGGCAAGAAGGCCAGTTTGGAGCTCACTCTGGAAATCGAGCTTTGGTCAGGTGCCTCATACGAGCGGGATACTCTGGCCCATCATGAAAAAAGTGGCCGCAGATTTTGTGAAAAAATGTGAGCAATGCCAGAAGTACGGCCCAATGATCCACCAAGAACGCGAACACCTACACTCAGTAACTTCACATTGAACATTCATCAAATGGGGAATAAATATCTTGGGCCCCCTCCGGCCAAACGAGGCAACATACGATTTCTCTTGGTTTTAACTACTTATTTCTCTAAATGGGTGGAAGCAGGAGCATTCATCCAAATACGCGAACAGGAAGTAATCACCTTCATATGGAAAAACATCATATGTCATTTCGGTCTCCCCAAAGAAATCAGCTGCGACAACGGACCTCAATTTGCAGGAAAGAAGGTCGAAGACTTTTTAGAAAAATCGAACATCAAAAGAATATTGTCAATGCCTTACCACCCCGCGGGTAACTGGCAAGCGGAGTCCTCTATCAAGTCAATATTGAACATCATGAAGAAGAAGCTCGAAGACGCCAAGGGTCTCTCGCCGAAAATATTACCAGAAGTACTCTCGGCTTACCGAACAATGCCAAAAACGAGCACAGAGGAAACATCATACTCGTTAGTCTGTGGGACTGATGTAGTAATACCAATCGAGGCCGGGGAGTCCAGCCTATGATACTTCCGTGAATGCGGACCCCAAAACGATGGCAGTAGAAGGCAGGAACTCGACAAGAAAGCAAAGACCCATATGAAGACAAACTAGGAACAAACTGGAACGACCCCTACAAAATCATAGCAGCAGCAAGAAAAGGTTCATTCACACTAGAAACAATGGAAGGAAAGCGACTGCCAAACAACTGGAACATTACACACCTCAAGCATTTCAACTTTTAAAGGACGAGGTCCCCAAAGTTTCACTCTTTTTCCCTCACTTGAGTTTTGTCCCAATTGGGTTTTCTTGAGGAGGTTTTTAACGAGGCAATGACGGGATACTTCATTATTGAAGTGCACACAGACGAAGACACTGGACGACCAATTCATTGCTCGATCTCTCACTATTTTTCAGCTCAACTAATGAAGGGAATAGATAGACCAAGACTGGGACTGAACTACCAGCAAGCGTCCGAAAATATGTAAATCTCTCCAAGAATATGAACAAAGCACAAGCACATGAAGTTTATTTCTTCTCTCCCCAAAGAAAGGTTACATTCGACCCCCTTCAAATTAACACCTACTCGGCACACGACCTCAATCAATTAAAGTTTACTTTCTACCTCGTTCGAATTAATACCTACTCAGCCCACGACCTCAATTAATTTAATGTTACATTCGACCTCGTTCGAATTAACACCTATTCGGCCCACGGCCTCAATTAATTAAAGGTTACATTCGACCGCATTTGAATTAATACCTACTTGTCCCACGGCCTCAACTAATTAAAGGTTACATTCGTCCTCATTCGAACTAACACATATTCGGCCCACAACCTCAATTAACTAAATAAAGGCTATATTAAACCTCGGTCAAATAACACTTAATCAGCCCATGGCCCTAACTAAATATGCGACATGTTCTACCTTGAACCAACACCCGCTGACCCTCGGCCATAATCAAACCTAGGCTTCATTCCAACCTCATTCAGCCTACTCAAACAAATTTGTTATAACAAAGGCAACCAAGCAACAAAATCAGAAAAACGCACAAACCCGAACAAAGAAAAGGAATCAGGTACGTACAACTAATACTTCATGCTTAGAATATTTTGTACAAAGGCTACACGCCTACAAAAAGTACACACAAGTCTGCATCTAAACAAAAATGAAAAACGATTAATCACCTCCTAGCCCAACAACGCCACCAGCTTGATCGCCCAGACCATCTTCACCTATCTCCTCATTGTCGCCATCGCCAGCGCAATATTCATCCTCATACTAAGCATCCTATTCGATTCGATCCACGCCCTCCTCGTCATCGCCAACTTTCGGTATAGCGGGATCATAGTTGCAAGCAAACAGAGCTTTACGTGCCTTAGAAAGAGCGTCCTCGAAGTCGGCTTCTGAAACAACCCGTGTCCCCATCAGATCTTTGAATATATCCAGGTGGACCTCGGCGTGAATCTATTCCTCGTACAAATCTCGCGGAACATCAGGAAAGGAAAAAGTGCGGGACGCGGACGACTGAGCCAACAACTGTGCCTTCTCGGCCTCGAGAACAACAACTCGATCACTAAGGCTCAAAGCCTCTTTCTCTAGCTCCCTTATCCGCTCATCAAGTCATTCATCTCGGAGCCTGGCCGTCTCCAAAGCACTCTCCCGCTCAGAACGAAGAATGCGGATCACGATTGTAAAAGCCTCCGCCTTCCTCGCAGCGGACAACTAAGCCAACTCTGCCTTCTCTAAGCCCACCGCCTTATCAACAACCTCGCCACTCAGAGCGTCAACTTTGAGTTGACACTCCTCGATCTTGGCGCGTAATGAAACCACCGGGTCTTGAAGATTGACACATTGGGCCTCAACCCCCTGCTCACCTCTAGTTTTTATTCTTTGTCCCTCAACGCCCCCTCGAGTTTGGTGCATTTTCTGATGACCGTCATAAACTCGTCATCCTTCTTCTTTAGTTCGTCTCAGAGAGCTCGAAAATTGTTTCTCCCACCGAACTGCCTGCAAATCTTGCGGTGTTTATCACGGTACAATAATAAATACAACAACAACCCAATGAGATCCCACAAGTGGGGTCTGGGGAGGGTAGTGTGTACGCAGACCTTACCCCTACTCTGAAGGAGTATAGAGGCTATTTCCGGTAGACCCTCGGCACAAGAAGGAAAGCGACAGTATATCAATAACAACAAAGAAATTCATAAAGATAACACCAGCAACGCAATAGCCAAAAAAAAATAGAGAGCAAAGTAATAACACTAAGCAGTAACAAAGGCACAGTACTATAGACACAAAGGACTAATATGGACACAAAGGGCCACTAAACATACTGCAACCTAACCTACGACCCTAACGAAGTATTAAGAAGACAACTGGAGCCTCTAGAAGCCTAGAAGAAAACACTATCATACTGTCCTCCTATCTCCTAACCTACAACCCTAATGCTCTACTTCCATAACTTCCTATCAATGGTCATGTCCTCGAAAATATGCACCTGTAACATGTCATGCCTGATCACCTCTCCCCAATAGTTCTTAGGCCACCCTCTACCTCTTCTCATACCCGTCAAGGCCAACCGTTCACACCTCCTTACCGGTGCATCCAGGCTTCTCCTCCTCAAGTGCCCGAGCCATCTAAGCCTAGCTTCCCGCATCTTGTCTTCCATGGGAGCCACACCTACATTCACCCGAATATCTTCATTCCTAATCTTATCTAGCCTAGTGTGTATGCACATCCATCTCTGCATCCTCATATATGCAACTTTCATCTTCTAGATATGAGAATTCTTAACTGGCCAACACGCTGCACCATACAACATGACCGGCCTAACCACTGCTTTATAGAACTTCCCTTACATAGAACGCTAGACGCTAGCCTCCATTTCATACACCCCACTCCTAACGGTGCGTGACATCCTCGTCAATATCACCATCCCCTTGTACAATTGACCCCAGGTACTTGAATCTCCCTTTATTGGCGATGACTTGAGAGGAAAGCCTCACATCCATCTCTGCTTCCCCCGGTATACCGCTAAACTTGAACTCCATGTATTCGGTCTTAGTCCTGCTCAGATTGAAACCTTTAGACTCCAGGGTCCGTCTCCAAACCTCTGACCTCTCATTAACACCTCCTCACGTCTCATACATCATAACTATATTATCAACGAATAACATATACCATGGCACCTCCCCTTGAATATGGTGTGTCAGTGCATCCATCGTCAGAGCAAATAAGAATGGACTGCGTACAGATCCTTGGTGTAGCCGCATAACAACCGGGAATGCTCCGAGTCGCCCCCCACTGTCCTAACTCGAGTCTTAGCTCCATCATACATGTCCTTAATCACCCTAATATAAACCACCTGAACACCTTTCACCTCCAGACATCCCCAAAGAACTTCCCTAGGTACCTTGTCATAAGCTTTTTCTAGGTCAATAAACACCATGTGCAAATCCTTCCTCCTATCCCTGTATAATTCACCAACCTCCGAATAAATGTATCTCTTCCGTAGTGGTACGACCAGCCATGAACCCAAACTGGTTATCGGATATCGACACTAGCCTCCTCACCCGCTTCTACTATCCTCTCCCACGTTTTCATGGTATGACTCAGTAGCTTGATTCCCCTATAGTTGTTACGGTTTTGGATGTCGCATTTGTTCTTGTATAGAGGTATCCTCGTGCTACACCTCCATTCCTCTGGCATTTCCTTCGACATGAAAATAACATTAAACAGTTCAGTTAGCCACTCCAATACTACTCTACCCACATACCTCCAAATTTCTACTGGAATTTTGTCTGGTCCTGTCGCTCTACCCCTGCTCATCTTTGGCAAATCCCCTACAACCTCCTCAACTCTAATACGCCTACAGTAGCTGAAATCTCAATGACACTCGGAGTGCTCTAATTCTCCTAGCAAAATGTCTATGTCCCCTTCGTTATTCAGCAGCTTACGAAAGTACGTCTGCCACCTCCGTTTAATATGTGCATCTTCCATTAACACTTGTCCTTGATGCACCTCACTTGGTATAGATCACGAGCCGTCCTCTCTCTCGCCTTGGCCAGCCGCAACAACTTCTTGTCCCCGCCTTTGTCCCCCAATTCTTCGTACATTCGACCAAATGCTGCATCCTTTGCTTCCTTGACCGCTAACTTGGCCACCTTCTTAGCTTCCTTATAACTTTCTATGTTCATTTACCTCCCCTCCTCGCCCATACTCTCCAGTACCCTCCGATATGCCGCTTTGTTTTCCTCTACCTTTCCCGGGACCTTGGCGTTCCACCACCAGTCACCCCTGTGACCGACCGAGTAACCCTTCGAGACCCCTAGCACCTCTCTTGCCACCTCCCTAATATTGTTCGCTATCATCGTCCACAAACCACTTTCTTCCCCACTACTCCTCCAGGCCCCCATAGCCAATAACCTCCTCTCCAGCTTGTGAGCTTTCTCCTTCGTCAAGGCACCCCACCTAATCCTCAGACAACCCCGAACCACCTTGTTATTCCTCCTTATTGATATGTCAACGTCCATCACTAAGAGCCTATGTTGGATTGAGATTGTCTTAAATGGGATAACCTTGCACTCCTTGCAAAACCCTCGATCAACCTCCTTAAGAGAAGATAATCAATCTAAGTATTAGCCACCGTACTTTGAAAAGTAACCAAATTCTCCCCCTCTTCGGGAAGATAGAGTTTGCAATCACCAACTCAAAAGCCTTAGAGAAATTCAATAGAGAAGTTCCACCTCCATTCCTAACCCCAAAGCCAGAGCCGACATGAACCTCGCCAAAACTACTAGCAAACACCCCGATATGCCCGTTGAAATCCCCTCCTATAAATAACTTCTCCGTGGGTGGAATACCACACATCACTTCATCCAAACCCTCCCAGAAATACCTTCGTGATATTTTCAATCTATAACGCCTCTCCTCCCGCCGGGCGCTCTCGATCTCCCAAATCACGATCTAAAAGAAAGATAGAAAACGAGGAATAAAAACAAAACTGAGCTCAACGTAATGAACGGAGAAAAATCAAAAGGCTTACCCTAAGAGTGAGGCCGGCTATACTCCTCGACAAAGTAGCACCCTTTAGCTTCTCAAGGGTTTACCCTCCACATCAGAACAGAGGGGACCAAGATAAGGGTCCACATCCTCGATATTAACCAGCAAATCCCAGTCTAAGGGCATCGCAATGGTTCGCGTGGTCCCCTCTAGTATCACCTCAAGTCGGGTAGTCAGCTATGCTTTTTCCTTTTGTGTCAACCAGGGAAGAAGGATCCTCGACTAGTAGCGAGGCCGATGGCTCATCCAGCCGTAAGATGTCAGGGATTCTCGTCGACGGCCCCTCAAATTCCATCACGGCCTCAGGGAGAGACGTACCCTCCTCGGCCTTTGACGACAATAGAATTGTGGGCAGTAACTTGGCATCATCTCCAAGTTCTATGGTCACCATTTCTCGGATAAAGAAATCCTCCATCACCAAACTGCCTGCACGGACAGCTCTTTCGCCGACATCTACAGATCGCCTCTTACAGAGAAGCAAATTATCACCATTTGGCGATGATTCCTTCTCGCCATTCTCGTCTATTAGATGATGTAAAGGAGAATTTAAGAGTCCTGCTGCAGGCACAGTCAACGACCGAGCAGATCTCACCACGATAGAAGGAACAAAAGCTCATTTCTTTTTAGGGAGTGTTGGAGCAGAAGCGTTTGGCCTACTCGAAGATCCTCGGGCTGAAAAAGAAAAATTAGAAGACTGTCACTTCCTGTACAAAACCATAACAAGCGAGTAACCATGGTGTCCAAACGGTGTGGACAAAAGATAATAAACGTATATATAAATAAATATAAACGAACTCACTGGCCACTGAAGGTGCGGACCTGAATTTGTTTATAAAAGACGGCCATTCACGAATACCCACTATGTGAGGCAAGACCTAGCTAACCCAATCATGAATGTCCCCGACCAAAGAAGGGGGTGAAGTCTCGGTTGCGCGAGGAAAAGACGAAATGTTAGACTACGACTAAAATGGGCATAACAAACACTTGGAAAAAGATACTTATGGGAATAAATCCAAGCCTCGGGGAATCTGCTCAGGCCACCACGTCCTCGGTCTTTACAAAGATGTAGATGAGCAACAATTGGGACTATCAATCTCTTGGTTACATCCCAATTCCTTGTTGGACTGATTTTCATAGACTCAAGTTCTCTTTCACAAGAAGAACCCAAGTCAAATAGGCACCAATTAGTGTTTGCAACCACTAATTTAACATGAAAAATACAAATCAGTCCAAATATCAACTACCCATAAACATCTAAACCTTAAATCAAACGACCCATCAAATACCCACACTAGGGTTGAGCCACAACCCTAGTAGATGAGTCTAGATGCTCATGATAATAAAAGAAAACAAAGAAATAGATGAAGAATAACCCATATAATTTAATTACAAACTAATATTTGAACATTCAATGATAAAACACTTCTAAAATTACTTAAAATGGTGTAAGAAAATCGTTCACGAGCTCCTGTTCAGAGTGGAGTAACAAAGCTGACCTAAAAATAGAAAAAGAAAGTATTTATACTAGGTCAAATTTTCTGGACAAAAATACCCCTGCACGGACCGCACAAAATGGAGTGCGGCCGTGTTGAGGCTCCTAGACTTTGAAATCTGCTTCTCTGAACTTGGCCATCGCGGATTGCATAAAATGCACCGCGGCAGCAGTGGCTACTGTTGTGGCCGCACAAAAGGGGTTGCGGACCGCACTGGTCTCAAGCCTTCAAATTCCAGTTCTCTGAATCTCCTTAGTGCGGTCCGCACAAAATGGTTTTGCGGCCTCACTGATTTAGCTTCCAAAATTTCATCTCTCTGAATCTCATTAGTGCGGTCCGCACAAAATGGATTGCGGACCGCACTGGTCTGTTGAACTATGCTTGGACTTGTTCTTGGTACTTGTGCATGTTTCACTCCTTTTTGAGCTGGTTTTAACTATTTGCCACCTTTTTTACTAAACCCTGCAAACAAGTACAACATGTAAGCCTTTGGGACTATTTTGTATACAATTTTAACCAGAACTTAAGCAAGAAGGAGTATAAAATGAAGTATCCTTAGTTATCACTCGTCGCCGAAAAACTGAGCATGACACAACTATACCGTCGGGGAAGCTAATTACTCCAGCAAACGGTGTATAAAAGGAGTTACCACCACTCATATTTGGAAGTTTTCTACCACAGAAATACCAATCGATTGAGGAAGCTCATGAAACAAGTAGTTCTAAAGGAGATGTGCAACTTCAACCTATCAAAGAGGAAGGAACAATGATACAGGGAGCTTGGCGACTACAGTACTCTGAAGCAAGTGGTTGGAGAAGCTAACTCCTACAGCAACTGACATTGTACGAGGGAATCGCAGCTCACAAATGGGTAAACCCTTATCCTTTTTTCCTCCAATTGATAGAGATGGTAAGAAAATTGTTAAATTGAGCGAGGAGGATCTACAATCTCATGCAGATTATTGGAAAACCTCTCTAATTGGGTACATAATAGGGGAAAATCCTTATGAAAAAGCTATAAAGAACTTTGTTATGAATGTGTGGAATTTTGTTACTAAACCTCAGATTCTGATTCATTCTGAGGGCTATTGCATTTTCAAATTTCACACCATAGCTGATAGGGACCAAGTTCTTTAGTCAGGACCATACACATACAGGAACAAACTAATGGTGCTAAGGCTATGGGAAATTGATTTCTCATTCAACAGATACATTCTAAGCACAATACCAGTTTGGGTGAGATTTCCTGGGTTACCAGTAGGTTATTGGTCGACTGAAGCTCTAAGTAAAATGGCCAGTGTGGTGGGCAAGCCCCTATACACTGATAAATTCACTACTCATTATAAGAATATATCCTATGCTAGGGTCCTTGTGGAGGTAGATGCTGCATATCCTCTTCCAGACCAGATAGAAATAGAATCACCTTTTGGCCCAATGGTGCAGACTATTGAATATGATTGGAAACCTATATTTTGTAATGATTGTCTGAAATCTGGTCATGATTCAATTGACTATTGGCACAATACAAAGTGTAATGAGGAGGTGGATAACAAGGAATGGGAAAAGCCAAGAAGACAGAGGAAAAGAGCAAAGAAGCAAATTAAGATTGTCAAGCAAACATGGCTGGTGAAGAAGTCAAAAGTGAGTGCTGAAATAGAACCAGAACCACATAGGAAAGTAGTCCTACAAGCAGACCCCACTCATGATATTGAATGCATTGAGATGGGTAGAGTGAATATAGTGCATGTACAACAGAATGTTTCTATGCCATATCAGACAAAAGATGGGATTAGCATACATGATAACATATGTTGCAATCCTATGAATGAAGATTGTAATGATAAAGGGAAGGCAACTACTGAGATAAAGGATGCTGGGAGAAGAGGACAACAGGAGGACCCAGGTCCATCATGCCCTTTAATTTCCAACTCTCTATGATCATTGTCACTTGGAACATTAGGGGCCTTAATCAAGACCATAAACAGAAAGAGGTTAAAACCTTTATGGCTAAAAATAAGGTAGATGCAATGGGGTGTATTGAAACCAGAGTTAAAGAACATAAGGCTAAGAAAATACAAAAAAAGATTTCTCAGGGGTGGAATGTTTATTGCAATTATCCTTATGCTATGAATGGTAGAAGTTGGATACTGTGGAGAGCACACATACAACTACAGATTATCCCCACTACAGATCAATTCATCCATTGCCTAGTGGAGGATATCAACACTCAAATTACAACACATCACAATATCATTTATGCTCAGAATGATGGCCAACAAAGGGAGAATCTATAGAGGGACCTTAAACAGCTAAATGTGCAGGCTCAGGAGACATGGATACTTAGTGGAGATTTTAACAATGTGCTATCCTCTGAGGATAGAATAGGATCCCCTGTAACTACCACTGAAACACAGGGATTCAAAGTTGTGATTGATTCTCAAAAACTTACCCCTCTTAGAGCTAAAGAATGTCATTACACTTGGACAAACAAACAAGGTACTGGTTCAAGAGTATATAGAAACATAGATTGGGCTTTGGGAAACTACCAGTGGATACATCAATATGGTCATGTAGAGATAGATTTTTTGAATCCATCAGTCTCTGATCATACCCTTATCCTAATCAAATGTGGTCGACAGAAGTTATTACATCCTAATCCATTTAGACTATACACAAATGTCATGGAACTTCCACAATTCCAGAATATTATTCAGCATGTTTGGAGTCAGAATTATGATGGCACACTTGGGTAACAGATCTGGTGCAAGCTGAAGACTATGAAGAAACAGCTGAGAGACACTAATGCCTATATTAATGCCTATATGGCTTCACACAAACAAAAACTTGAGCAGGCAAGAGAAAAATTGGATATTGTTCAGAACCAAATTCAACAGGATCCTTTGGCACAAAACCTATTTGATTTAGAGAAAGACATACTAGCTGACATTGAGAAATGGAGCAATATTGAGGAACAAGTGATGAGTCAGAAGTCAAAGGCTTGTTGGATTGAATGTGGTGATTCCAATACAAAGTATTTTCATGCTCAATGGAAGACTAGATCCAGTCATAATTGTATAACATCCATATACACTGATACATGCATAAAGATAACAGATCCTAAATTGGTTGAGCAGGAATTCATTATAGTGTTTCAATCCTTGATGAGAGATTGTGATACTGAAATGCCTTGTGTAAATATAGCTATAATCAAGGAAGGACCATGCTTAACTATATCACAACAAAGATATTTAATCCAGGAAGCTACAAATGAGGAGATCACTGATGCAGTATGGGAGATGCCTAAAGACAAAGAACCAGGGGTTGATGGATTTCCTGTGGAATTCATTACTAGGAACTGGAATATAGTGAAGGCGGATATCTTTGCATCTATGAAGAACTTCTTTTCTACCAGTAGACTGCCTAGAATGATCAACACTACAGCCATCACATTAGTACCTAAAGTTCCAGCACCTTCAACAGTCAAGGAGTATAGGCTTATTGCATGTTGTAGCACATTGTATAAGATTGTATCCAAAGTCATTACAAAAAAATCAAATCTGTTCTTGATGGGTTGATTGGTCACTCTCAATCAGCATTCATTGAATGAAGGTGTATTATTGATAACATACTACTAAGTCATGAACTGTTTAAATAATACTCCACAAAAGGTATCTCTCCTAGATGTGTGTTGAAGGTGGATTTGAGGAAAGCCTAGAAAAAAGGGGGATTAGACAAGGAGACCCAATGTCTCCATACTTATTTGTTATTGCAATGGAGTATCTGGGAAGAGAACTGGGACAATTGCATAAGAATGGAAATTTCAACTTTCATATTAGGTTGAGGAAGTTAAACACTACACATATATGTTTTGCTGATGACCTTCTGATGTATTACAGAGTTGATTTTGAGTCCATCAAGATCCTAAATGATGCCTTTCACATGTTCTCAGTTGTCTCTGGCTTACAGGCAAATGTAAACAAAAGTGTTATATACATGGCTGGAATCTCTCAAACTTAAAAATAGGAAATCCTTGCAACATTGGGTTTTACTGAAGGAAAGCTTCCTTTCAAATACTTGGGGATCCCTTTAGATTCTAATAAGCTAGCAGTCCATCAATATTTACCTCTTATTGAGAAGATAACTGCAAGGATCACATGCTTGTCAGCAAAACTTCTATCTTATGATGGCAGATGTCAATTGATCAAGGCTGTTATCTTTGGCACTCAAACCTATTGGGCACAGATTTTTGTTCTTCCAAAGAAAGTGATGAAAGCAATTGAGGCAATATGTAGAACTTTCCTATGGACCGGTACTGATACTATCTCAAAGAAAGCACTAGTGGCTTGGGAAAAGGTGTGTAGGACAACAGCTGCTGGAGGACTCAATATACTAGACATAAAACTGTGGAACAAAGCAGCAGTTATAAAATATCTGTGGATATAACAAGAAAGAAGGACTGCTTATGGATAATGTGGGTGCACAGTTTCTATATAAAGAACAGGAACCTGGAAACAATGGTCGCACCTAAGGTTGCATCTGGGGTGGTGAGAAAGATACTAGAAAGCAGAAGTTTGATTATGGAGCATCAACAACTCCATGGAAACATTCATAACAGACTGCAAACAATGTGCACTGATACAAAGTTCCAGATAAAACAGATGTACTTGAAACTGATACCAGTATACCCCAGAGCTGAATGGAAAAGTTTGATGTTGCACACAAATATACATCCAAGATATAGATTCACCCTATGGCTTGCAACACAACAAAGGCTAGCTATAGTGGAAAGACTATTGAATATTGGTATCCAAGTCCCTACAGCTTGTGCATTCTGTGGACATAGCCTGGAATCCTTTAGCCACTTGTTATTTGAGTGCACCATCATAAAGAAACTGTGGTCCAGACTATATTCATGGCTGGGGTATTGAGGAGAATTGGAGATTGGTAAACAGAGTTGAAATGTGCATGAAAGAAAGCCAAGAGCAGAAGAGGAACAAATGTTATCACTAGTTGTGTGTTTGTCATGACTGTTGCACTAATTTAGAGGGAGAGGAACATAATCATATTTGACCAAGCTAAGTTTGATGATCTTCAAATCTGCAGAGAGATAGTATTGCACATACATATCAGAGGGAAGAACATAGTCAAGTGGAAAGAAGCATTGCAACAGCTGGATTGGATTCCATAGATTGAACTAAAAGTAGAAATCCTTGCTGTAATTGGTTTAACAAGTGTCTATATTGGGAAAATAGTGTAGGATAGATAGACACAAAATTATTGGTAGCAGATTGTGATGTAATTGGGAGCAGCCTGTCAAAGATTCTCCTCGAACTCAACTGTACATATTTTTGAGTATCAATAGAATATAACTTTAACTAAAAAAACAAAACACAAGGTCAGAATGTCTGTCCTCGAGAACAATGAGTCCATGATCTCGGAATCGACCCTGACTCTAGGGAAGGTCGAGGAAACATTGCCGGTATAACCAACAGAAAACCAAAATAACGGAAGGCCGAAATATCTGTAACCGATCAGATATCACAGCGGGAATCTCAGCACGTATAAATAGGGAACCGACAAATAAGAAAAACATGAGATTTTTACCTTTTATAGAATTGTACCTAAAGTAGGACTCCCCTACTTTAAAAGGGGGTTCCCAAAGTAATACATTGTTATTTCTAGTTCTTATTATCTTGTCATTCTGTTCCGGCATCAATAAAAGCATTTTTGGCTCGAGGGTGGCTAACCTTCTAGGGCTAAGATTGTTCAACTTGTGTGGTTTGCATTTACTTTCTCATTGCTTATTTCAATTTCAATACGATTTCTCATTATGTATCGAGTTAGATCACGTACTCTTAAAACCACGTATAAATTCAATTATTTTCCGATTTTAGGGTAAAGTGTTTGGCGCCCACTGTGGGGCTAAGGATAATAGTGGTTATTAGATACAAATCTCCATACTACACACTACATTACATTTTCTCTTTGAAGTATCTTTGATTCCAGGTTAAAACACAAATATGTCAAACTCTTAATCAGCACCCTTACATGTTGACAACGAGTCCGGTCATCAAGGTGAAAATAACAACATAACACCCGGTAACGAGGTACCGCCTGCTGATCCCGTCAAATTTTGGTGGCAGACCCAGTTGACGCTAATTCACATGTGGCTATCGACACGAACCTACCAATCGATCCCGAAATTAGCGTTCGTGGTGGAGCCCGATCATCGGCTCAAAATACACAAAATTTTGGTGGAGACGAGATCAGTTTAATGGTGATTTTCGAAATGTTACAAGCTCAACAAGTGGCGATAGCTCATTTACAAATCTAAGGCCACACGTCGAGCTAAGACGAGCTTGATACGCCCAAGGAAGTTACCCTCAGGAACGAACTGGTTGCAGAGAGATCTAACGAGAACGAATCGGGGACTAACCCCGAGATCATAAAAATGCTCGAGCAACTGAAAAAATAAGTAGAGTCAGGGGAAAGAAAATCTAAGATAATGAAAAAAAAATGGAAAACCTATAATTCTAGGGTAGACCAGATCCCAGGAGCACCTCCGATATTGAAAGGCTCGGGATTCCAAGAAGTTCGAGAAAAAACCTTTTCCTCTGAGCGCGACTCCGAAGCCGATCCCCAAGAAATTCCATATGCCCAAAATACCTAGGTATAATGGAACGACCGACCAAAATGTGCATGTACGCTCTTATACATGTGCCATCAAAGGGAACGACTTGGAGGACAATGAGATCAAGCATGTTCTGCTGAAAAACTTTGGAGAGACCCTATCAAAGGGAGTTATGATATGGTATCACAACTTACCTCCTAATTCTATTGACTCGTTTGCTATGATTGCAGATTTGTCGCGAAGGCACACGCTGGTGCCATCAAGGTCAAGACCAAAAGTCAAACATTTTCAAAGTAAAATATAAAGATAAAGAGATGCTCAGAGAGTTCGTGTCTCGGTTTCAAATGGAACGAAAGGACCTATCGCCAGTTGCTGATGACTGGGTTGTTCGAGCTTTCACTCAGGGACTCAATATTCGAAGCTTGATGGCTTCACAGCAGCTGAAGCAGAACCTGATAGAATATCCTGCCGTTACTTGGTCCATAACCAGTATCAATCAAAAATTAGATTTGAATATGATCAACTCGGGGCCCCTTCAGGGTCTATTTATCATGTCAGAACCGTTGATAGAGCCAAAAGAGACATTGATCTTGAACCAAGATCGAGCAGAGGACCATTTAAAACATTTTTATGAAACCTTCAACATACTAAAGCAATACAATATGAAGCTGAACCCAGAAAAATATGTGTTTGGAGTTGGGTCGGGTTAATTACTCAAATTCATGGTATCCAACCGGGGAATCGAGATCAATCCCGACAAAATCAAAGCTATCGAAGATATCACGATCATGGACAACATAAATGTCGTGCAAAGACTAAAAGGATGCATAGCCGCCCTGGGATGATTTATTTCGAGTTCGTACGATAAGAGCCACCGATTCTTCGCACTATTAAAGAAGAAGAATAACTTCTCATAGACCCCGGAATGACAACGAGCTTTGGAGGAACTCAAACGATATCTATCGAGCCCACCACTGCTTCACACACCGAAAGTAGACGAACAATTGTACCTGTATTTGGCGGTTTCGAATGTAGCGGTATGTAGAGTCTTATTCCGGGAAGATCAACGTACGCAATTTCCAATTTACTATGTTAGCAGGACTCTAGGTGAAGCCAAAACTATGTACCCTCACCTAGGAAAACTAGCGCTAGCTTTTCTAAGCGCCTCTAGGAAGCTAAAACCATACTTCCAGTGTCACCCTATATGTGTCGTAACCAGTTACCCGTTGAGGAACGTTATGCATAAGCTCGAGATCTCGGGCCGATTGACCAAATAGGCCATGGAAATAAGTGGGTACGATATTGAATACCAACCCCGGACTGCCATTAAGTCTCAAATCTTGGCAGAATTTGTGGCCAACTTTACGTCGACACTTATACTCGAGGTCGAAAGAGAGTTAGTAATTAACTCAGGGGCCTCCTCGGGAATCTAGACCCTCTTTACGGATGGCGCCTCAATCGCAAAAGGGTCCAGACTTGGCATGGTATTGAAACCACCAACTGGCAATGCAGTTAGACAATTTATTAACACTAACTTGGTACTGGAGAAATAAATATGCAAAATATCTCAGGACCGGGAAACTGCCCAAGGATCCAAATGAATCGAAGGCCCTACATACAAAGGCAGCCCGATTTAGTTTGTCCGAAGACGGACCCTATTCAGAAGAACATTCAATGGCCCGCTTGCAATATGTCTAGGTCTAGGAGATACTGAGTACATTTTGATGGAAATACACGAAGGTACCTGTGGAAATTATTTGGGTGCCAAATCGCTAGTTCAAAAATTAATCAGAGTCGGTTACTACTGGATCGACATAAAAAATAATGCAAAGGAGTTCGTTCGAAAATGTGATGGACGCCAAAGAAACGCTCTGATGATTCATCAACTTGGGGAGTTGCTGCATTCGATTTCGTCACCGTGGTCGTTCATGAAGTGGGGAATGAACATCGTCGGCCCTCTTCCATGGGCACCCGGTAAGGCTCGGCTTATATTGCTTATAACTGACTATTTTTCTAATTGGGTGAAAGCCTAGGCGTACAAGAAGGTCAGGGAGAAGGAAATCATCGATTTCATTTGGGACCACATCATATGCCGGTTGGGAATGCCGACCGAGATCGTATGCGACAATGGGAAACAATTCATCGGTAGCAAAGTAACCAAATTTCGTGAAGACCACAAGATCAAAAGGATCCTATCAACACCCTATCACCCTAGTGGAAACGGACAAACTGAATCTACTAACAAAACCATGCTCCAAAACCTTAAAAAGAGGTTAACCGACACCACAGGAAAATGGAAGGAAATTCTACCTAAAGTCCTATGGGCGTACCGTACGACCTCGAAATCCAGTGCCAAGACTACCCTATTTTCATTGGTTTACGATGCCGAAGCTCTAATATCAGTAGAAGTCGGAGAACCAAGTATCAGATTCCGATATGCAATAAAGGAATCAAATGATGAGGCCATGAGTACAAGCCTGGAGCTATTAGATGAAAGGTGCGAAGTCGCCCTTGTCCGGTTGGCCGCCCAAAAACAGTGGATCGAAAGGTATTACAATCGAAGGTCCAACCTTCGAAACTTCAATACCAAGGACTTAGTACTAAGAAATATCACACTGAGCACAACCTGAACGAAGTAAAGTTGGGGCCGAACTTAGAAGGACCGTACCAAATTATCGAGATCACCGGAAAGGGATCCTACAAACTCGAAACAATAAGCGGCGAGCAACTACCGAACAACTGGAATATAACTCACTTGAAGCGATATTGTTGCTAAGGTACGGCCCCGTCCTTTATTTTATTTACATTTTAAATTAATGCTTTGCAGGTAACCAACAAGGAACGATACAACATTTTAGGTTTGAAAGCACACGTTGCACACTTTTTCCCTTGAAGTTGTTTTGTCCCGAATAGGTTTTCTGGCAAGGTTTTTAACGAGGAAACAAGTAAATCGTGATAACTTAGAATTGAAGTCCGACTATGGACCGGTGATGAAGATCACAACAGCATTCGGGGCCTTTCTTTGATCAGCCCCGAACACTGGGGGCATTACCCTTCGATATCAACTTTAGCAAGGAAAGAAACTTCGTGATCAAAGGGTCTCCACCGAAAGGATTTATTGTAAGGGACAAACGGTTAAATGAACCATGCTCGCATAGACTGCTAGAGCCCTGTCACAAAGCATGTTTAAATGTATAACTATTATGCACAAGAGTAAAAAGAAGTCTCTTCCTTGCGCACAAACATCTTGTCCTTTAAATACTTTTCTTTCATTTCTCGAGGAATTTCGTACATTTAATCCCCTAAAGGTATCAAGCACAAGGGACACCTTAATACGAGTTTGAACAATCACTCTCACTCAGGTACTGTCGTCCGAAAACAAACTCAGACGGTCTGAGATATCAGATCTAGGGGGCATAAAACCTATTAGGCAATGCCCGAATTTTAAAGGCCATGGCCACCCCGCTGGGGAACTATCATCATAGGTACGCCCAGATAACTTGGAATAGTAAGCCCACTTGGGCAACACCCAAACTAAAATGGCTACGACCATATTAACACGACTCAGAGACGTCCGAAACCCGTAAAAAATAAAAAGTCCTTAAAATTATTTAACTAGTTCTAAAGGTATACCCTCGGCAAACTAAGATATGAAAAAGTTTATGTACTTTGGGGAAATAATTTCTGGTCACCACCGAACCCTCGTGATGCCCAAAAATAAAATAATGTTGAAGGCAAGTTTTGTTCGAACCTCCGTACGTAACCTAACTATTTCATGCTTAGGCATATCGATCTTTGTAAATATAAATAAAGCAAAGGGAAAATTCAAAAGCTTTTGAAGGGAAAAAGCCTTAGATACATATCAAAAATTCTTTTTACAAGGGCCAAACATCCCCGATTATGAAGGTCGAACGACCTCAACAAAAAGGTAATACAAAAAAACAAAAAAACAAAAAAACAATCTAAAAACGGCCTAAGGGGGGCCTAGTCTTCACCGGGAGACGCATCATCACCTTCGGGGTCTTTTCCACCCTCGGACTCGCCCAAATCTTCAGGCTTCTCATCATCTTCGTGATAGGACAATTTTCTAGCCTCGGCTTTGATCTCTTTGGCACTCTCAATCTCAGCCGATAAGTTGAAACCCCGAGCATGAATTTCCTCGAGGGCTTCCCTTCGAGATTTCCACTTCGCGTGCTAGATGATATCCTTTGCTCGAACCTGAGCTGCCTCGGCATCGGCCTTATAAACAGCCACCATCTCGTCGGCATTGACATTAACTGCCTTGGCCTTCGACTTGGCCACCTCAAGTTCCTTGGCCAGATTTTCTTAATCGGATACAGCCAATCTTAACTAATACTGGAGCTCCTCAACCTTTTTGGCCTGTACCAAGGCCTTTTCCTTTGCAGCCTGAAGCTGGACCTCAGCTGATGCCAATTATGCCCGGGCAGTCTCCTTATCCGAGGCCAAACGGTCCATGTTTCATTTCAATTCTTCGGCCTCGACCTTTACTGCATCCGCCTCCACCTGGAGCTACTCGATCTGATCAAGTTTCTTTTGAACTTGCGGGTTCGGACCATTAGCCACCGTGTCTAACTCATCGTCACTAACTTCAAATACTCTTCATACCTGTTCAACCAGGCAACATGCTCCTTTTGAGCCACCTCTAGCCCAGTCTGGAGTTTCTCACTGAGAAGTTTGTAAGCATCCATCTTCTCAGTGAGCCCTCGAGTCTTGGCCTCATGTTGGTTTAAATATTCTTGATCTCAAAGAAAAGTCTCGTGATGAAGCACGAGGCCTGCAAGCACAAAGAAAAAAGTTACGATTATTTGCGACTTAATCTAAGTACATAATAAAGGTCGTCAAGAGGCCTTCAAAGTTACCCATTTAATGCATGTTGTGCTTCGTTAAACTGGAATGGCGTGTCCACCTAGTTCATTTTGTCTTGATCCTCTTCGATCACCAGACATCGAAGATAATTGGCAACCCTTATGGGGGCAGAAAGGACCCTGGCATCCTCCAGAATAGACATAATGACCGACCACTTCCGATCAGGATTCGCACTCGGAGCTAGGAACCGGTCGACTAGTTTCGGACTCTTCCTTGTCACCGGTAAGTCACCCAACCCGGTGACGTCCTCCGTGGCGGTAGAGTCTAGAATGTCAAAAAAATTGTGAAAGGGGTCTGCCACCCCTTGGGGACCTTCATTAAGGTGTCCTTTTAGTGTCTGAGCCTCGTTGATCATGGAGTCAATAAACGAAGGCGACTCAGAGAGATCTATCACTCCAAGTACGTCCTTCGGGGCATTGTCATCTACCCGAGAAGAACCGGTCGCGGTCTCCTTGTCGGCATCCCTAACTTGAGGCGAAACGGCCTCGCCCCCTCTCTGGTTCGGAGGCCTCGTCCACTGCCTTTTCATCGATCCCCCCTGATTCGGGGCTATTCGATGTCGCCTCTCTCTGGTTCAGGGGCCCCTCATCCCTCGAATTGCGACCGCACGCGGGCCACCAGCTCAGAGGCTTTTTCTTCTTCAGACTCATCCCTCAACTGGTGGAGTGAGTCCGATGGGAGCTCTCGGGTGCTGGTGCTTTCTTTAGATTTTCACACCAGCCTCCTTCTCGGTTTTTTCTTCTCCGAGTCCAAAGAACTCGAAGCCCTTTTCCTCTTCTTCTCCTCACCCTGTCTTGGAGAAGGGGACTCGGCGGGGCTATCCTTGTTACCAGATGAAGGCCTTATTGCAACATCCTTGGGAAGACCTGCAAAGTAAAAAGGAAATGAGTAAGGGATCAGCAGCACGGAGGAAACCTAAGTGTTGTCCACTCAAGAACGGAATCTCACTGAAAGAACGGGCCTCCCACCAACCCTTCGAAAGCTCACGCTATGCGCGCTCGGTATATGGTTTCTGTGACACAATGCCCTCTACCCACTCCTTGAATCGAGGGACTGCTTCCTGGACCCGAGCAACGATTGCGCCACCACCAAACAATGATAGGAATGAAGGTAATGAGAGTGAAATGAAATCTTGGGAAAACAAAACTTTACTTACGGTTTTTGTTCCACTTCTCGGGGAACAACATATACTCTGCTGAGATTAGGTCTGAGGTCCTCACTCGGACAAAGCGGCCAAGACAACCTCAATCTCTATCTTCATCGATGCTCGAGAACAAGGCTTTACTAGCCCGGCATGAAAGTTTAATCAGTCCCCCCGGAAGAATTGGGGACTGTATAGGCGCGTAAGATGGTCGATGGTGAATGAGCATCTGTCGATCTTTCTCACAAAGAACCGGAGGAAAATGACGATCCTCAAGAACGAGGGGTGGATCTGAATGAGGCACACCTTGTACCTTCTACTGAACTGGATAATTACCGGGTCCAACAGGCCCCGCGTAAAGGGATAAGTGTAAACACTTAAGTATCCATCGATGTAGGTAGTGATATCTTCTTTGGGCCAGGGAACCACCACGTCTTTGTCGACCCAGTTGCAATCCTTCTTGATCGTAGGAAGGATCTCTTCGGTGATCGAGGAAATTTACCTCGAAACCTTCTCACACCGACCCAGAATGGGCGAAGGTTTTTCAACTAAAATCAGCAGTCACCGAGCACCCGACAGGAATAAACATGTTAAGAGGAGGTTCCGCCGCTAGTTCCTCGCCGACCGGCCGAAATGTAGAAGAGTTTCTTTTTGCGGAACTATTTTTGAAGTTTTCGCCATATTCTTTTAAATGAAAGGTAAAAGATGAAAAAGAAGAAGTGAAAGGATACACTTGATGGTTCGAAGTAAAGACAAGCGAAAGTTCTTACAAAGATCTCAAGAAATCTTGATGCAAGTGCTAGAAAATATAGAGATTTCTAAGGAGCAAAAGAAGAGAAGGTTTGGATGTAAAGTTTGAATGAATAAAGAAGGGGGTATTTATAATTTTCAAATGATGGTTTAAAGCCAGGAGTGGCCGACCAGCAACTGACGAGCATTTAATTCCATTAAGACTTGATTGACGAGATGTTTCGTTCATTTTGTCGTTTCTGACGCGGAGCACCAGGTGAGAATCGGAAGCTCATATTGTTTCTCGTCACTTGCTCTCCGAAAAACGAGGGGACTATTTGCATATAGTCGAAATCGGGCTCGGTTGTAACATGAAAGATCGGGCTCAGAACGCGCGGGGTTGAAGATCGACCTCGAGCCTCGTCAAACCAGAACACGAGGTCAGAATGTCCGTCCTCGAGAACATTAAGTTCATGATCCTGGAATCGACCCTAACCTTGGGGAAGCTCAAGGAAACATTGCCGGTATAACCAACAGAAGACCGAAATAACGGAAGGCCGAAATATCCGTAGCCGTCAGATATCACGACGGGAATGAATCTCGGCACGTATCATTAGGGAACCGGAAAATCAGCAAACCTTGAGATTTTTAACCTTTTATAGAATTGTACCTAAAGTATGACTCCCCTACTATATAAAGGGGGTCTGATTACTTGTAAATGACATTGTAACACGCATCCCAAAGCAATACATTGTTATTTCTGTTCTTATTATCTTGGCATTTTGTTCCGCCATCGATAAAAGCAATTTTGACTCGTGGGTGGCTAACCTTCCAAGGCTAAGATTGTTCAACTTGTGTGGTTTGCATTTACTTTCTCATTGCTTATTTTAATTTCAATCTGATTTCTCAGTTTGTATCGAGTTACATCACGTATCTTTAAAATCACGTACAAGTTCAATTGTTATCCTATTTTGAGGGTAAACACACTTCATGAATTCAAGAAAATATAAATTCACTTCGATCATCATTTTTGGATACTAGAAAGAAATACAATAACGGTAGAAGTTGGTTAAAGTTATTCGGTTCAGGTCGTTGGTTAATGTTTAATGAACCTAATACACAAATCAAAATTAAGGAAAGGACAAAAATGAATTAATCTATACTTGTTTTGGGATGTGAGTAGAAAAGATATCTTGCTTTGGTTAGGGGACGGTCGATGTAGAGTGCAACAGAGTGAGAAGCAGTCTTCCAAATGTTACTTTCTGAGACCAAAGGGTTTTAAGAATATTAAAACTGAAAAGAATTTAATTTTTATATATATATATATATATAGTGGTTGTGCACAGTAATTTAGCATTATCAGCATCATTAAATTTGCTATATCAACTTATCTGCTTTATTTTTAAGTAATTAATTTTACTTATTATAAGCGCGTAATTATATCTATTTTTTAAGGTAATTTGTAGTATAGTTAAAAGATCAATTCTAACTGAAAACGAAAATATGAAAATAATGGAGTGCACAAGCCAAAATTGGGGACACGCGTCAACTCATGTTTGGAGCGAGATTGCATGGAAATAAATGGGACTGATACAAGAAATAATAAGTGGATATATTGAACAAAGCATAGAAATGGGGCCAAGTGTCTGGAGAGGGTCTTTCTTGAGACTTCGGAGTATTTGCAAACTGGACAACTAGTATTAGAGTCCAAATTCGGCGATATGAGTATGATGATGGCCAAGTGACAGTGCGATATTCGATTTGCTTATCTTTGCGGGTTTGGAGACACAAAAAAAGAAGCTAGCTGCGGCGTTGCGATTGTGTAAATATTCTAACGATATAGGTGGCACATAGTGAATCTCGAGGGAGGGGGACCCATGGATCATATGATAGGCCACGTGACACTTAGTTCAAGGAGAAGATTGTTGGGAGTGCGAACAAAATCCCACATTGGTAGCTGAAAAGTTTGGGAGCTACTTTTAAAATGTTGGGGTCTCTTAATAGTGTGAGACCTTTTGGGGAAAGTCATGCGAGATTTGCACAAAGTAAAGCCTTTGAAAAAAATCGTGCTTGGTGTTATAGTCGAAGAGAATGAGTCTCTTAACAAGTTTAGGCATCATCTAGACTTTAATTTGAAATGTAAGTAACTTAATATTTGAAATTGTTGGTATATATGTCTAGGAAAACCTATTCATCCTAATTAAGAAGCTCAAATTAAAGTTAGATTAAGATTGAGGATCGAGTAACGAGAATAATCGGTCGAGCATTTACGCTCGAGAACAAGCATTCACCTAAGAGGAGCTTCCTCGATCAAATGCATTGGGCTCATCTCGGGGGACGGACAAGTCAAAATATAGTTGTTTTGTTTGTCACCTCGATACATTCCTTCTCTCCTCGATATCCCACAAAAAGAACGACGCAAAGTCCCGGCCCGACCTGCAGGCATGTTAATATAAAGTGAGGAGTTGAGCCCGATCTGACAAATCAAAATTACTTTCGGAACTATACTTCCTATAGTTAACATGTGTCTTGTCTATCTCGAACGTACATCGTAAACGAACTTGAGCTGGTATTAAGTTAGTTTATATCCACTATATTTCCTCCTATGTTCGTTTGTTAATGAATCAAGGTCCAAAAAAATAAATAGGAATTGAATTAAATTATGAAAGGCAAGATATTTTCATTGGAAAATAACGGTAATAAATGAATAGGTCATGGGTTGGTCCGTGGTTGGAGGAAAAGGATAATAGTAGATTTAGATCCAGACGCATAATTTAATTTATATTTTTTCAGAGACAGCAGTCTGAAGCATAAGTTTATCTATATGAAATGATAATATTTTGCCTGCGTTTGGTTCATTTACTTTGCACCAAAATGGCCTCTATCATACATTTATTCCAATTCCTCCAAATTTACTTTTTCTTTCATACATAAATCCAACTACCTCTTTTAGTCACATTTTAATAGCTCTTACGTAACTTTTTTTTTTAAAAGAAAAACTTTCACGATTTGTCTCGGGTTCATTTCATTTGGGCGTTTGAAGATTCATTGCACGGAATCTCTATTAGTCCGTTTGGGCAAGTTTTTAAGGTTAGTTTATTTTGAAAAGTAATTTTTTTAAAAGTATTTTTGGTGCGAAGAAGTTTATATGTGGTTAATTAATTTGAAAATTACTTTTGAACCGTAATTAGTATTTGACCAATCTTTTAAAAGATGTTTCTAAGTGTATTTTTTTTTTAAAACTACGTTTAAACTTAGTACTTTAAGGAATCGTGTACGTACCTCGTTTTATTCTTAAAATTCTTATGATAATTAACGTGCAAAAGGAACTAATACTAGTATAAGTTAATCTTTTTGAACTATCGGTCATAATGAAACCTTACCGACTCTTAATTTATTTTTTGCTTTTTGCTTTCATTCGGATATATTTGAAAGGGAGCTAATGATGTAAATGTTTTGGGGAATTTTTTAATCCAAATATCGTACGCCACAAAATTGCAAATTGTGACAGTGCCAATTTATATAAAATTACCCCCATCAATTAAGGTCATTTTCTACTCCATCAACTGACAGTAGGTATTATTATGATTTTTGTCTTCTTATCCGTGTTGCTATTGTCTTGCCCTCTCTTTCTCCCCAAGAACCATCAAACTCAAAAAAACTTATTTACATTGAATTAATAAAGTATATATTCATTTTTCATATATACCTTTTTCACTTAATCATAATTAATTTGTATTATATATATAGTACATTAATTTATCACTTTAATTATATTCCATCTGTCCCATTTTAACGGTTGCTCTAGCTCTTTTCAAGTCCATTTAGTAAAATACTTAATAAATAAACAGAAAATATATTTGGCCAAACTCGTTTTGGCGCAAACGTCCCAATTGGGGGTGTTGTGGTAACTTTGCACGGCTTTTAAGGGTATAATTGATATTTAGGCATTTTCGTTTTCCAGATATACTTTTTAGTATTTTTTATTGTTTTCCCTCTAATTCTCTCTCATTAGTTTAATGATATTACCTTCCTCATGCTTCTTTCACATTTACACATGCATGCTACACTATTTTTTATAAAGCAATTTATACTCATATACATGTACTATACCAATTAAACGAAATACACGCATATTATACTAAAAAAATACGATTAAATTACTGTATTTTCCATTTCTATATTACTGTATCACTAAACTAAAAAAATACTATATACTTTCTAACCCTAACACTTAAATATAGAGTGCTTCAACCAAGAAGCTTTTACAGCCCCCATTGACATTTCTATCTTTAATTTGTTTTCTCCTTCTTCACCTCTTATCTTTTCTTATTGTTAGATTAAGGAATGGACCACTAGAAAAGGAATAATGCTTCAAAAGTTTATGTAGTGTTTCATGGTAAGAGGCCTGGATTGTACATCTCTTGGCATCACTGTGCTTTTGTGGTTATTGGTGTCAAGTGCAGCATCTTCAAGGCCTTCAAAACGTATGATGAAGCCATAGCAACGTTCAACGAGTTTAGAAATGGATCTCAAGCTGATAATATATCGGCATCGTCGAAGGTGTATGTGGTATTTCGTGGTAAAAAACCCGTGATGTTTTATACGTCAATACCACACAGGGGGGGGATGATTTGTGTGGTGTCCAATTCTCGAGTGCAGTCTCTATAGAAGAACCAGGTTCTTCTAGGTGTTCCAACTTCTACAGTTTGCGGAAAAGTAATTGCAGAAATAAAAGAACACAACAATTTTACGTGGAAAACACCTGGCTCAAAAGGTGAAAAAACCACGACCTACTTCCCAGTAGGATTTTTCCAAACTCTTCACTATGACAATGAGCCAAACAACATTTACAAAATAAACTTTTTTGTAAACCTAAGGACTAACTCTAATCCCTTTGTGGCAAACTAGCCTCTAGCTAATTGCGACAAATTTCAAGATAACTCTAACTTGAATACTGTGTACCTATTACAATTGCTTCTAGATAAAGCTGAAAGATACAATTTGTAATCACCTACTACAAACAACTAGACTCAAAAGACAACAGATGGAACTGGTTCTTCGAGCTGGTTCAAGTAGCTTTTGAGTCGCACAAGGATTCTTCACATGAACTGCTTGCAAAATTGCTTTGGTAATTTTGCTTTCAATTCTTGTTTCACTTCTGTGTATGTGCGCAACTCTTCAGCAGGAATACTTCGACAATTTATAGAATCAGTAGTTGAGATATTGATGTACAATTCTGATGCAACTCTTCCTTGGTGGAAGAGTTTGAGTCTATCTCAACTTCCTTGATCTTCCTTTATCTTGATTCTGTCCTACCTGAATACGAAGTCCATCTCCTTATCAATTTGCAACCTTTTTTCTTAGGAGATAACCCCTTTTCTTCAGAGATGATGTTTATCTCCTGCGCATGGACTCTTCTCGTGCCATCTAGTTTGCTTGTTTGTGTTTTCCCTGATGGACCTGGTTCAACTGTGTTGACATTTGTCATTCTTCGAAACTATGTAGTGACTTGATTCAACAAATTTCCCCTTTTTTGATGATGACAAACTCTGTGCTTAAACCTGTAAATACTTCAATCCAACATAGACACTTTTATAGCATTAAGCATTTATCATGGAGAAACCAGATTCATTAGGTTATAAACATCACCAATCTTTGAAAAGCACATCTTCCCCCTTTTGGCATCATCGAAAAGTTGCAAAATGATAAACTTACCAGAATTTTAATAATTACTCAGGGCCATTGAGGCAACTACAGGTGCAAATCATGAATTAATCATCAAAAGAAATCAAGAAATGTAAGCTATTTAAGAAACTGAGAAAAAGTCAATAACATAATAGCAAAATTCATTGATTGGATAATTGATCAGGCACCATACACAAAAAGAAATAAAAACAGTCACAACCAAGAGCAAAAACAAAGAAAACAGAACAGAATCCGACAATCCCAAACTGGGTCATAGAGGGGTTTTTGGAGGCACTGGACACCTAAGGATGGGAAAGGGTAGACGTTGGGTTCTTTGCTTGAAGAAGGGAGAGCATTTGTTGCAGTACTCCCTCATTCTTCTCCTTTTCCTTAGCTAATTCAGCTTTGAGAGCATCCCGCTCAGCTTCAACCTGTGTAAGGCGAGTCTTTAAACGAAGGATCTCAGCATCCTTGACCTCACCTTCATGCACAAACGTCCTGACCTTGATATTAACCGGCATTTTCCTAGATGAACCAGGTTCATCCTCAGGAATATTCACAATGTAGTCACAAGTCAGTAGCGTGTTCTTCCCAAAGTGGCCCTTAGCAGTCGTCATTTAAGCCTTCTTCATTGGCACCTTGAAGTGAGCAAGCACAACAATTAGGATGAACCCATACGGTATAGCATGTGCCTTGGATCCATTTACAACCCTGTCCAGTAGTTGAATGATGAAGGATGGCCAATTAATCTTCCGACCACGGTACAGACACTCAATGAGAGTAAGATCCATGTAACTTGCAATATGCCTTCGCTCTTGCCTGGGCAGTAAGCACTTGATGAAAAACTCAAAGAATAGTTTGTGTTGTGGCTTCATCTCACTTTTGAACACTGGCCTAGGTTCCATCTCCTTCTCATTCTCACTGAAGAACCTTGTGATTTGAAGAGCTGAAGGGAGTCCATCCAATCTTGGCCACCTTTGCCTGGTGTAGTCATCATATCCCCCAGAGGGAATACCAAGTATCTCGCCCAATTCTTTGGCATCAAAAGATATCTCAACCCCCTGTACCCTAGTGGAAACCCTTACATCCTTGACTTCTGCATTTTCCATGAATTCCACAAGCTCATTTCTTGCCAGCATGCCGTCAAGATGAAGTACCGGGTCATTCCGACCCTGCACATCTAAGGTGTCCACAAGAAAGATCATCCCAGATTCCTCAAGATCCCTGAACGGCTTTCACTTCAAAATAGTACGTTTCCCAATGTTTGTTAGCTTATCAGTTTCCCCACCAGATTCATCTTCTTCTTCTCCACTCCACTAAGCATCATCATTGATTTTAACCTTCTTTGGTTTAGACCTGGTTCGCTTGGCATTGGTTGAAGGCTTGGCAGACACAGAAGCTGACTTCTTTGAAGAAGTCTTGGACTTCTTGGGCATGTGTGTCTCAAGTTCAACCTGAGCCGGTTGTTCTTCTTGATGGACCAGGTCCATCTCATCATCATCAATTTGAACTGCCTCAATAGGCTTGCCAACCTCTGCCTTTCCTTTGGCAGCTTTCTTCTTTTTGCTCTCCCTTAGAGCTTTTTCCATCTCTTCTTCACTTTGCCTGACAGTACTTCTAGTAGCATGACTCTTAGGGGCAGGAGCATCAGGAATTGAAGAGGCCTTTCTCTTCTTGGTTTGTTCGGGACTATCAACTTTCTTGGATTTGGGGGTTCTCTTCTTCTTAGGTTTGTAGGTTTCCCCCAACTTTTTCATCAAGTCAGCCAGAGTTTCTTCAATAGATGAACCAGGTTCATCCACTGCATGTTGTAGATTCTCCAGTCCTACTGCTGCTTCTCCAGAGTTGCTTCCCCCTAAGTCCTTGACACCCTCCTCAGCGATCACAGGAGCGGGGCCACAGATAGCTAGTGTGGCACCTTGCTTCCCAGTTCCCCTTACAGAACTCCCTTCTCCCTCTCTTTCAATTTCTGTCTTTTTCCCAACTTTCCTTCTCCTATCAGGTATTTCTATATCTACTACAGACCCAATTAGAGCAAACCTATTTTCAGCCATTTCAGGTTTAGACCTAATTTCAGGGGTTGCTTTCTCAGTATCAGATGAACCTGTTGCTTCTTCCTCATTTGCAGATTTGAAAGACTCACTTGAATTTTCAAAATCTTGAGCCTTGCTAGCCTGAAGTTTTTCATTCAATTTCCTGGCAAGAGAACCAGATGCACCTTTTTTTCTGGCTAGCATTTTTACTCGATGTTTTTTGGGAGCTGGAGTAGGGCTTGATGTGACGGCTAGAGCTGTTTGGGGTTAAGGAGTAGGTTCTGGAACTGTAGAGTTTTGGGATTGTGATGAGGAGTTGTGTTGTGATGGAGAATTTGACCCAGTATCTTCAGGAGCGACACTGTTTTCAGGGGTGGTTGATGAGGATGTGGCTGGGGGTGATGTGGAAGACATGGTTATGAAGATTTGGAGAGAAGAAGATTTTTATCACTTTGGTTGATAGGAATGATGAACTAGGTTTGACGGTTATGCTTTTGGAAGAAGAGAGAATGATGAATTAGAAAGGTAATGATGACTATTTAAAGGTGTGGTTAATAAATGCACAACGGGATTAATTCTTGTTCAAGTGGAAGTCTAATCGGTACAGGAGTGTCAGTAGATTAGACGGTTATGACTCCCTATAATCTAGGCTCATTAAGCTTCGATTGGACTCTTTGGAATGGGTTCATTTTGGGATAAGTACTGATAATTTGAAATGAACCAAATATAGATAGAATCCTGCTCATGTGTGACTATAATTATTTCAATAAGTGTATAGTGATGAGCACGTACCTTGTCAGTCAGATGAACCAGCCACGATGAACCAGGTTCATCGTGTTAGAGTCTCTAGTTTTGGCCTCAATTTACAAAAATAGAAAAATATCATTAGCAACCAAAGAGTCATATTAACACATGGCAAGAGAGTACGGCATTAAAGACATGAAACTAAGCCATGATTAATCTGGTTAGTTACCTATTTCAGTGTTTCTAGCCAAATATTTTTTTTTTTCATTTTTGTTTTTCAAATAGGTGATCTTAATCTTCCCTAATTCTAACCCGTTTCTGTCAAAATGCTCCCTACTTAGTGCTTTAGTAAAGATATCTGCAATTTGTTTGCCAGTAGCACAGAATTCGATTGAGATCATTCCCTTTTCATAATTATCCCTTAGGAAATAATGTCTGACATCTATGTGCTTGGTTCTCTTATGATGAACCGGGTTCTTCGTCATACTAATGGCACTAGTATTGTCATAGAAAATAGGAATACATCCAAACTCTATACCAAAGTCCATGAGTTGTTGCTTGATCCATAGCAACTGAGCACAGCATGAGGCTGCAGCCACATATTCAGCCTCAGCAGTAGACAAGGCTACTGAGTTTTGTTTCTTGGTGTCCCAAGACATAAGGCAAGAGCCTAAAAAGTGAGCCATGCCTGAAGTACTTTTCCTGTCAACCAGGAAACCTGCATAATCTGCATCAGCATATCCTACAAGTTCGAAATTACTACCTTTAGGATACCAAAGGCATTAGTCAGTGGTGCCTTTCAAATATCTCAGAATTCTCTTCACTGCAGTTAGATGGGACTCCTTTGGATTTTCCTGAAATCTAGCACACATCCCTACACTGAACACAATGTCAGGTCTGCTAGCAGTGAGATATAATAAAAACCCAATCATCCCTCTGTACAACTTTTGATCAACGGACGAACCAGGTTCATCCACATCTAATTTTGTAGTTGTGGCAATTGGGGTGTCTATTTCCTTTGAGTCTTACAGTTTAAATCTTTTGAGCAATTCTTTCATATATTTTTGTTGATGGATCATTGTTCCGTTTGAGTTTTGCTTAATTTGCAAGCCTAGAAAGAAGTTTAGCTCATTCATCATACTCATCTCAAACTCACTCCCCATAAGCTTGGCAAATCCTTACTCAATTTTTCAGAAGTTGCCCCAAATATGATATCATCTACATATATTTGCACTACCAGGAGATCCTTACCTTTTTCTTTTAAGAACAAGGTACTATCAATTTTACCTCATTTGTAGTCATGTTCTAGCAGGAATTAGATAGTCGCTCATACCATGCTCTTGGTGCTTTCTTGAGTCCATACAAAGCCTTGTCAAGTTTATACACATGATCAGGTGTCTCCTTGCTTTCAAATCCTAGAGGCTGTTTAATAAATGCTTATTCCTTTAGGTAGCCATTGAGGAAAGCACTTCTTACATCCATCTGATGGAGAGTGAATTTCATGTGGGCAACAAATGCTATAAGAAGTCTGATTGCCTCCAGTCTTGCCACAGGAGCAAAGGTCTCATCATAGTCAACTCCTTCTTCTTGACTATATCCTTGGAAAACCAGTCTAGCTTGTTTCTTGTAACTGTTCCATCTTCATCGAGTTTGTTCCTGAAGACCCACTTTGTGCCAGACACTAATCTATCTAGTGGTCTGGGTACCAAGTGCCAAACTTGACTTATTTCAAATTGATTTAGCTCTTCTTGCATAGCATTTACCCAGTCAACATCCTGTAAGGCTTCAGCAATGTTCTTTGGTTCGATCAATGATAGAAAGGCATCAAATGCACACAGATTTTTCAAGGAGGATCTGGTTTTGATTCCAGATGTCAAATACATTATGATGTTCTCAAGGGGGTGAGAAATTTGATATCTGTGTGGTTTGAGAACCAATTGTTCACGACTTAATGATCCCATGGTGTGTTGTTGTTGTGGAACAGGATCAGGGCCAAGTTCCAATATAGTTTGCTGTTGAGTTCCCCCTGTCATGTTGCTTGGGTTAGTTGGACCTGGTCCATCACATGTTCCATATTCTATATTTGCTCGAGTTTGTTCGTTGCGTCTAACCAGTCCAAGATCCTCATCTTCTGGTTCCTGTCTCTCAGAGAGAGTGTTAGTTTTATCAAAAACAACATGCACACTTTCTTCTACACACGTAGTTCTTTTATTATATACTTTATAAGCTTTGCTATGAGATGAATATCCCAAGAATACTCCCTCATCACTTCTGAGATCAAATTTACCTAGGGAGTCTTTGTCGTTTTTGTGCACAAATCACTTGCATCCAAAATTCCTAAAGTGGGATATGTTGGGCTTTCTCCCTTTAAGTAATTCATAAGGTGTTTTCTCTACCAATGGTCTGGTCATGAATCTATTTATTATGTAGCATGCAGTGTTTATTGCTTCTGCCCAGAAGCTATGGGGTAGTTTGCTAGAAAGAAGCATGGTTCTAGCCATATCTTCAAGAGTTATGTTCTTTCTTTCAACAATCCCATTTTGCTGTAGGGTTCTAAGGGAAGAGAAGTTGTGATTTATGCCATGTTCATCACAGAATTCAGCAAACTTTGCATTTTCAAATTCAGTACCATGATCAGATCTTATTGATGCTAGTTGATTTCCTAACTGTTTTTGAGTTTTTCTAACAAATGAAGTAAACATATCAAATGCTTCTTCTTTAGATGTCAGAAACAAGGTCCAAGTGAACCTTGAGTAGTCATCAACTAGCACCATTACATATTTCTTACCACCTCTGCTCAGAGTTCTCATAGGACCACA
>ML283490.1:0-18952 GCA_005239495.1 Nicotiana undulata | reverse complement strand
CTTTACGTTTCATTTATTACCTTGTACTGCTGTGTTAGCATACTGTTACCCTATCTCCCCATCCTTTTCTCCCCGTATCTGTCTTACTTGCTTATTTCTATTGCCAATTTTTTCCCTCCTATTATATAAAATTGCACAGGTACATATGTAGTGTTGGTCCTAGCCTCGTCACTACTTCGCCGAGGTTAGGCTCGACACTTACTCAGTACATGGGGTCGGTTGTACTGATGCTACACCTGCACTTCTTTATGTTGTGCAGACTACGCAGCCGGACCCGGAGATAACTGACGATCGGAGCATCTCATTCAGTCACACAGGAGACTCAAGGTAGACCCGCAGACGTTCGTGGGACTTGACGTCACCTTCTACTTCCCACTTTCAGCTATGTCTTAGTTTGTATTTAAAAGACAGTCTTATGTACTTATTTCAGACCTTTTGTTTGTAGTAATCTCTTAGATAGTCCGTGAGTTTGTGACACCAGTTCTGGGATTTCGTTTATGGGTTTTATTTCGAAAAGTGTTATGTTGTATTTTGGGTTATTTTTGTTAAATTTTATATGGTGGGCCATCGAAGCCTTGGTTATCTTGTTCGTATTTGTTGTTAATAAGTTTTATTTAGTTCAAACGTGCGTTTGTCTAGCGGGTTCAACGTTAGACGCAGTCATGGCCCGAAGGTGGGATTTTTGGGTCGTGACACGTGTTGATGCAAGAAAATAAGGTGATTGTCTATATGTTGCGCCAGTTGAATCCCTATGAGAATAACTATTCCGTCCTTGATTTGGATTTGGCAGCTATTGTGCACACGCACAAGATTTGGATACATTCTTTATATGGTGTGTCTTATGAGTTTTACACTGATCACCGGAGTCTCCAGCATTTGTTCAAGTAGAAGGATTTGAATTTGAGGCATTGGAAGCGGTTGGATTTGTTAATGAATTATGATACTACTATTTTGTATCATCTCAGAAACGATAATGTGATAGAAGACTCATTGAGTAGAAAGGTAGAGAGTATGGGGAGTTTGGCATTTATTCCAGCTTTGGGGAGGCCTTTGGCTATGGATGTTAAGTCGTTGGCCAATACATCGTTAGTATGATGTTCCCCATTTGCTTGTCCTTAAGGACATGGTGCAGCAAGGTGATGCCAAAGAGTTGGCTACTCGTGATGATGGTGTATTGCAACTTCTGGATTACATTCGTGTTCTTAATGTTGATGTCTTATGAGAATTGATACTTGGAAAAAATATCACCGCGTTTGAATTGTCAGTAGGCCAAGTATGAGCATAAAAATCGGGTGGTTTGCTTCAGAAGATTGATATATCAAAATAAAAGTAGGAGCACGTTATTATGGAATTTTTGGTGGGGTTACCACGGATGTTGAGGAAGTTTGATGTTATTTGGGTCATTGTGATTGGTTGACCAAGTCGGCGCATTTCATTCTGGTCGTGACTTCTTAAACTCCAGATAAATTGACTCAAATTTAAATTAGAGACAATGTTTGCTTACATGGTGTACCCATCCCTATCATCTCGAATTGTGGCACCCAATTTACATTGCATTTCTAGAGAGTTGTTCAGCATGAGTTGGGCACATAGATTGAGATGATTACTTCATTTCATCCTCAGATGGATAGGCGTTCTAAGAGGACCACTCAGATCTTGGAGAATATGTTGAGAGCTTGTGTTATTAATATAGGAGGTAGTGGCATCAGTTTCTACATTAACGAAGTGTTCCTACAACAACATCTACTAGTCTAGTATCTTGATGACTCAGTATGAGGTATCGTATGAAAGGTGATGTTGTTCTCTGATTGGTTGGTTTGATCCTGGTGAGGCTAGGTTGTTAGGCACGAATTTGGTCGTGATGCTTTGGAGAAGGTGAAGTTGATTCAGGATAGACATCGTACAACACAGTCTAGTAAGAAAAGTTATGCTGACATGAAGGTTTGTGATGTGGTTTTCATGGAGGATGAGAAGGTTCTTCTTATAGTTTCGCCTATGAAAGGAGTGATGAGATTTGGGAAGAACGGAAAGATTAGTCCTCAATATATCAGCCACTTTGAGATCTTGAAGAGTGTTGGTGAGGTGGCTTATAGACTTGCTTTGCCACCCAGTTTGTCGGGTATTCATTCGGTGTTTCATGTTTCCATGCTTCAAAAGTATCATGAAAATCAGCCACATGTGTTTTACTATAACTCGGTGCAGTTGATGAGAACTTAGCCTATGAAAAAGATTTGATAGCCCTTTTGATAGGCGAGCTCGAAAGTTGAGGTTGAAAGATATTGCATCAGTGAAGTTTCAATGGAGATGTCAATCGACAGAGAAGGTGACTTAGGAGACCGAGCATGATATGCGGAGCATATATACTCATTTTTTGGCACATCAAGAATGATTCCAAACCCATTTGAGGACGAACGTTGGTTTAAAATAGGGAGAACATGATGAGTCGGCCAATCATTTTGTATATTTGAGCCACAACCCCTTAGATGTCCTATGTATGCATATTTGATGTTTGATGATATGAGGGGATGTTTAGATTCGTTTTGGTAAATATTGAAAATGATTGGAACACTTAGTTTTATTATTGGAAGATTAAGTTGTAAGAGTTGACCAAGGTTTGGATTTACAGTAGATGACTTCAGATTGGTGATTTAATAGTTACAATAGGCTCATATGGTGATTTCGACTTTGGCGTTGGTCTGGATTTCAATTTGGAGGTTCCTAGGATATTTTGACTTTATTTCCCAAATGTTGGAAATTTAAAGGTCTTGAGAGTTCATAGGTTTGACCGAGACTTGACTTGATGATATCAGACTTAGATTTTATTTCAGAACTTGGAATATGTTTGTTTTATTGTATGGAACTTGCATGCAAAGTTTGGTTGTGATCCGAGTTCGTTAGGCACGAATCAGACGCTTGGTTTGAAGTTTTGAAGTTTTGAACTTAAGAGTTATGCAACTTGAGTTTTGATCCTCACAAATGCTAGGTTTTGGCTGCAAGATGGCATTTCACAATCGACACTGAGGGCCGCAGATGCGAGATCCCTAACAAACCTCTTTTATTTCGAGGGTTTACTCATTTTTCATTATATGGAGTTTTGGAACACGGTTAAGGGTAACTATTTTTTACTTGGATTTGATTATGTATCTCAATTTTTCATGGTTTGTACACTTAGAATATGGATTTGAATAAGTAAAATTGGGATTCTTGTGGTAGTTTTTGGGGAGTGAATAATTGAGATTTGAACCCCGACTTGGAGTCGAATTTGAATGAATCTTGTATATTTGGATTAACATTCGAATGGGTAGTCAGACTTGTGAGTTTTATCGGGTTTCAGGAAGTACGCTTAGGTTGACTTTATATAATTGATTTAAAATCGCGCCTTTATGCTTTGTAGTTTTTTTCTTTAGTATTATTTGACATTGTAGTGTGTTGTTTGACTAGATTTGAATTGTTTAGAGGCTGATTTGCTAGGGAAGGCATCTTTAGAGTATTGACTTTACTTGTTTTAGGTAAGTATCTTGCCTAACCTTGATTTTAAAGACTAGTTTCTTGAATTATTGATTATGGCCACATGCCGAGGGTGACATATATGCGGGGTGATGAGCATCTGTGTGTACACCGGGTTTTATCCACGTTTTGGGTTACTCTTAGGTTATATTATGCCTTGTTTGGGATATTATGCTTCCTACTATCATGTTTCATATGTTTATATGACTCCGTGAACTCTCTGGACCATGGTAGAGATCATGTGTAGGTTGAGTTCCTGTTCAAACATGATAACTATTATTTTATGACGTATCCGTCTAATCGAAGTTGTAGTAGCGCACTCGCACATGCATACATGTTAGCATGCTACTTTTCATCAGCCCATGAGTATGTGATCTGATATTTATTGTTCGTATATATTTATTCTTATATATGCTTTCTCTAACGACCCGACCGGTCGTTTTGAGATCTAGCGCGTCGTTCAGCGGTTGGAAGTCATGAACATCTTCATTTCAAGTATTATGACTTGTGTGTATAGTCGAAGTTGAAATTCAGGAAGATCGGAGTTGAACTGAAAGGAGAATATTCATTTCAGAAGCCTTAAGTTGGAAGAATCGACTCAGACTGGAATTTGGAGTAAACGACCTCGGAATTAGGATCGGAAGGTTCCAGCAGTTTCGTATGGTGATTTCGAACTTGGGCGTATGTCCGGATCAGGATTTGGATAACCCGGGAGCGTCTCGACGTATAATGTGGAAGTTAGCATTTTGAAGGAATTTCCTAAGTTTGGCTTGAAGCACATTTCAGAGATATTGACGTCCGTTTGGGATTCCGAGTCTGGGAATAGCTTTGTATGGTGAATCTGGAGTTGGGAGCGCGATCGGAAGTGAATTCGGATGTCCGGAGGCCAGTTTGAAGTCATTTGGCTAAAGATAGAAAATTGAAGGTTTTTGAAGAATCCGACCGAAACTGAAAAATTTGATATCGGGGTCGGAATGCGATTTCGGAAAAAAGAGCAGGTCCGTAATGTCAAATATGACTTTTGTTCAAAATTTGGGGTCAATCGGACGTGATTTGATAGGTTTCGGCATCGAGTGTAGAAGTTTGAAATCCTAAGTTCTTAAAGATTTGGATTAGAGAGCGATTCGTCGTTTCGATGTTGTTTGATGTGATTTAAGGCTTCAAGCAAGTTCGTGTTATGTTTTGGGACGGGTTGGTGTAATTGGACGAGGTCCCGGGGGGCTCGGGTGGATTCCGGGCGGTTAACGGAGCAAAAGTTGAAGTTGGGAAAGAGCTGATGTTGTTGTCATCTGGTGAGACCGCACCTACGAGGCTTTGGCTGTTGGTGCGGAGCTGCAGGTGCGGCCTTGGACGCCGCAGGTGCGAGCATTGGCTGGCTGGGCTGGGAGCGTAGGTGCGATGAAGTTTCCGCACCTGCGAATGCGCGGATGCGGAGGAGAGGGTCGCAGGTGCGAGAGTTGCTGGGTGGAGTCAGAGCCGCACCTGCGATGGAATTTCCGCAGGTGCGGAGCCGCAGGAGCGGCTATTGGACCGCATGTGCGAAAATGGCCTGGGCAGATTGTTTTTAAAACCGAGAATTTTTGGTCATTTCTTAACTTCTTCTTTGGTTTTGGCGATTTTTGAGGAGCTTCAAGAGAGGGTTTTTGTCAGGAATCACGAGGTAAGTAACTCCTTCATGTTTATAAGTTAATACAATATTATTACATGGATTTGAACATGAAATTTTCGGAAAATTTGGGATTTTGAAGTAAAACCTAGAAATTTTGTAAAAATTGGATTTTAGCCACGAGTTGAGCATGAATATTTGAGTAAATTGTATATTTGGACTAGTAAAGCTATGGGTAGGGTATATCTTCGAGAAATTTTAGAATCCGGGCGCGTGGGCCCGAGGGCATTTTGGTCAATTCTTCGAGCGGAGTTGGGAATTTGTATAATTTGAATTGTTAACAAGTATTAGAGTATATTCTCATTAGTTTGCCGTTACTTGGCTAGTTCTGGAGCATTTTGCAACGATTCGAGTCGTCGGGAGGGCTTGGAGGCCGGTTATGAAGTTTCGGAGCGAGGTAAGTCTCCGTTCTAACTTTGTGAGGGGGAATTGTCCCCCTAAGTGAACTAAATAAAAATATGCAATTATTTGCAGGGGCTACGTACGCACGAGGTGATGGGAGTCCGTGCATAGCTACTGTTATGCCATGTCCGGGTAGTCTACGACCCACTAGCATGCCTTACTTGTTATACTTATGATTCTATAAATGATATTAGTCTGGTGATATTACCAAGTTAGTAATTGAATATTTAAAAGAACTAGAACTTACTTTCCTCAATCAATTTAGAAGAATATGGATTCTTCCTTGTATAATTGTGTTCCGGAGGAACCAGTGATGTTTAAAACCTTATTAAACTTGGCAAATAAATTTCTAAAATTGATTTAAATTATATCTTCATGTTCACCTAAAGAGAATTTTATCATTTTCTGAAGTTGTTTTCTTGATAAAAATATGAATCTATTATGTGAATACGTGTACATATGAGCACCCGTGTCGCATGTATGATTCGTGAGCGGGGTAGCCTTATAATTATATCAACCGCGTCGCATGACTGATTCGCGAGCGGAGTAATAGATGCATCTATGGTTCGAGCCGTTCGACCCTCGGCAGTGCACAGTTTATTATTGTTGGTCTGCGCCGTTCGACCCTCGGCAGTTTCTTTGCACATGATAAGTGCTGCATATTTTCTATGACTTATACTTGTTTATTGGTCTAAAGAGTTATGAATTTTCCAGCTAAAAAGAATAAGAATTGATATGTAAGAATGTGGAATAAGTCTATACTTCTTACTCCTGATTATTATTTAATTGCCAACTGAGATGACGAAGCTTAATGTGTTAAATGTGAATCAAATTGATATTTCTTATTCCCGGATTATTATTAAATTTGCCTATGATACTCATGCTTAATGTCTCACTGAAATTATACTAGACTGACTTATAGCAGGTGTCAATTCGACCTCTCGTCACTACCTCTCTGAGGTTAGGTGGGATACTTACTGAGTACACGGTGTTTTCGTACTCATACTACACTTGTTGTGCATGTTGTTGCATAGGTACTTTCACCGCAATATTGCTTACTTGGAGACTTAGACGAGCTGCAGTACCCGAAGACGACCCGCAGCCGGCAGAGTCTCCCTCTATGTACTACATTTTAATTTTTCTGAATTACTTGTCCAATCTGTATTTCGGAAAAGCTTTGTAGTATTTGTATAAATTCTTAGAATTTGCTCATGCACTTGTGACACCGAGTTGAGGGATATATTCGGGTTGTATTTTTACAAAAAGAATGGGAAACGGACTGCTGCTTTTACTAAATGGATTCCTATCTAGTTATTATGTACGAAAATGAAAAGTAACAATTTCGTAAATGCTAAAACAGGAATTTACTTCTATTAATTAATGATTAGCTTGCCTCACAGTGGTGTCCAGCGCCATCACGACCTCATGAATTTTGGGTCGTGACACTTTCTATGTAATGGAATGGATCGGCAGTACGTGAGTGGTTCATGTGGGTTGAATTTTCATAATACGTGAGTCTTCCGTGCGGTTATTATTATGGCACGTGAGTTATCTGTGTAACGTGTGAATAAGGATCCATCTCCCTAGGGACAACCTCTCATATTTCACTCTTGATTCTATACATGCATTATAAGGAAAACTTATCAGTGTTTGGTTATTCGGTATCTTCTCTATATGCAACCATCTAGGGTGTATACATGAATTTATTGCATATCTTGTCTATATGCTAGTTTTGGAATATATACATGTTTCCTTATACATATCTTTGCAATATGTTGCCGACTGAAGAATGAAGACACGGTTCATATCTTTTCAATATGTTAACCTGCGCACATTTACTTGATCATTTATGATATCTTCTCTATATGCAAATGATTATGATCATTGGTGATAGACACATATCTTCTCTACATGCTGAGTTGTTAAACTTTTATAAGGCTTGGGCACATCTTCTCGATGTACACTGATGGGTTGTACTTATATTTCATTATTAGATTTCGGTATTGTTGCCTTGTATTTGCATATTAATGTACTAAATAGGTTGTTAAGTGAGTATCATTGGTAATTCTTTTCACTAACTCACTAAGGTTAGTCATGATACTTACTGAGTATGTGGACGTGGTTGTACATGTACTACACTTTACACTTAATTGTGCAGATTCGGGAGTTTGACGTAGTTGAGTAATGTGAGTTGATCTATTGTTGTGTTGTTGAGACCGATAATCCCTTGTGTCTCTTCATATCTTTCATTTATTGTTATTGTATCAGATAGTATTTCTAACTAGCAGACTTATATACATTTTGTAGAGCACATGGTGTTACTAGTCATGTGGATTTACGTATTTACTCGGTTTCTATCTATGGTTATTTGACTCGCAGACCAATTTATCATGTTATTGTTATTTCATTTCATTGTTGTCACTATGATTTTCCTTTCCTAGCAACTGGTTGAGGCGCCATCATGACTGATGGTGGTTTGGGGTCGTGACAGCTGCATACCCGTTTGTAAGCCTTGAAGTCATCGTCTTATACTCCCATTACTGTTCACTTAATTCAGGCATCATTGTAATATTTCAGACCTTTTTTTTAGTACTCTTAAGGACCCATGTACTCAATGGTACCAGTCTTGAAGAATTATTTAGACAGTTGTATTGGTTTTGGACATATGATGCAATTTCGGAGGTTTTATTTTTATTGACGATGTAATGTTGTTAATTATTTAGTTTTATATCTTTAATTACTGCTAAATGTTTCATTGCCTTGCGAGTTGAGTTAGACGCCATCACGACTCCTTTGATTGAAAGTTTGGGTCATGACAAAAGTCAAATGTACTGAACTTAATATGTATCATGAGGACTAAAATAGGAATAATGTAACTACATAGGGACTAAAAGTACTATTCCTTTTGTTCTTCTTAACTTTATGTCTAAATCCCTTGAAGATATGCTTATTAAAATAAAGGCGTGTCTTACCACTTTTCACTCTATTGATAAAGTCTCTATTTTTCACGAGTCCATGGGTAACATGGGATTTGCCAACTTTATTATTATTTTTTTGCCATATCCCATACTTTAGATCTATATAAATTTTTTTCAAAATTATGTATATATAGTCCTCTTTAATATTATATTATGCACTTTGCCAATTTTATTTGCTTATTGGGTGTTACAATATGAATTTGCATGTCAGATCGGATTGCTCGCCGTAACATTGTTATAATAGGACTGGGTTGCCCACCTAAGAAATATGGCCATTGGATTTGGTTGGTCGCTACAACAATCTTTGTTGGATAGGGTTGCTCGTCGAATGGGATGATGTCGGAAAATATTTTTATTCAAACATTAACTTGTCGTGTATATGCAGATGATATATACATGGGTCCGCGATGTACTGCCACTAGGAATCAAGACATTGACATTGGAATTGTAAGTCAATATGAGTTCTTGTGTCTCATTTATGACATTGTTTTTCTTCATGGATTTGGCTATGCTGTTTCACGGATATCGTCTCATCCTCATTGGTTTGAATTGTTGAGAAAGATTTGCTTGTTTTACTTGAGAAATGTGGTCGTTACTCCTTTTAGTTGAACATATTACTATATCTCGTATTTATTCTCGTTATTGCTCTTGATATTTTTACTGTATATTGACTGTATAAGCTTAAAAAGTAAGTACATTGTCGTAGCCTCGTTACAACCTCGTCGAGGATAGGTTCGATACTTACAGAGTATATGTAATGACCCGATCCGTCGTTTTGAGAGTTGTAGCCGTGTTCCCTCATTTACTACTTATTTTGTGTTTTATATGTGTTATGTGACTTGCAGGGATAGTCAATTCGAGTTCGTAGATATTTCGGAATGAATTAAGACACTTCGTCTCAAAGTTAGAAGCTTAAGTTGAAAATATTGACGAGATGTTGACTTATATGTAAACAACTCTAGAAAGGAGTTTTGATAGTTTCGTTAATTCTGTTGGGTGATTTTGGAGTTAGGAGCTTGTGCGGATTTTGATTTGGAGGTTTATAGTTGAATTAGGCTTGAAATGGAAACAATAGGAAATTTGGAAGTTTGACCAAGTGTGGACTTCGTGGATACCGGGCTCGGATTGGAGTTCTAGGAGTTGGAGTAGGTCTGTGGTGTCATTTGTGACTTGTGCGCAAAATTTGATGTCAATCAGATGTGATTTCATAAGTTTCGGCATCGTTTGTAGAAGTTAGAATTTCCTTAGCTCAATAGGTTTGAATTGGGGTGCAATTCACGTTTTGATGTTGTTTGATGTGACTTGAGGGATCGACTAAGTTCATATGATATTTTGGGACTTGGTGGTATATTTGGTTGAGGTCTCGGGGGCCTCGGCTGATAAACAGATGGTTAACGGATTGATTTTGAACATGGAAGACTGCCAAAGAATTTGCTGGTGTACAGTTCTGGTTTTCTCATTCGCGTTCGCGATGCGGGTTCCGCATTCGCGAAGGGTATCTTGAGACAGTTGAAGATTTTGTTCTTCGCATTTGCGAAGGTGTGGATTGTTAGTGCATCATGAACGCGAGAAGGGCAACGCGTTTGCGAATAGGAGAGGAGGAAGTTGGGTCCCTACGTGTTTGGTTTACATGTTCACGTCGCGAAGTACGGGGTCAGCAAAGCACCGCATTCGTGAGTGGTTCAACGCGTTCACATAGAATGTTTTGGGCAGAAGACTTAATTGTGCTTCGCGAACACGAAAGAAGGTCGTGTTCGCAAAGAATAAGGTCACAGGGCAGATTTAAATGTTCAAAAAATGAGGGTTTGAGTTCGTAGCACAAAATAGTTTTGGGAGCTCGGTGGGATGCAATTCTTAGAGAGATTTTCAAGTGGGTTATTGGGGTAAGTGATTCTTACCTAGTTTTTGTTAATTTCCATGATTATTTCTTTAATTTCATCGTTAAATTAGTGATTTGAGGTAGAAAATTGAAGAAAATGGAGGAATGTTCTTTGGCCGAATGTTGGGGTTTTGATCGAGATTTTGATATTGCATTTGAGTGATTTTGGTATGGGTAGACTCGTGGTTGAATCGGTATTTGAATTTTGTGACTTTTATTTGATTTCGTGGCGTGGGCCTGGGGGCCAACTTTTATCACACGAGGGGACATGCCGTGTTGATCGTTTATTATTTATCGCTCGAGGGGACATGCCATGTTGATTGTTTATTATTTATCACACAAGGGGACATGCCGTGTTGATCATTTATTATTTATCGCACGAGGGGACATGTCGTGCTGATTGTTTATTATTTATCACACGAGGGGACATGTCTTGTTGATCGTTTATTATTTATTGCACGAGGGGACATTCTGTGCCGAGTGTTACTATAAATGCACGAGGGGACATTCTGTGCCGAGTGATTGCGAGATTATGCACGAGGGGACATGCCGTGCCTTTTGCTGTTCATTATCTGTGCTGAGACGTTAAATTCCTGCTTTTACCTTTTTACATTTCAGTTATTACCCTGTTCTACCGTGCTAGCATTTTGTTGCCCCTTTTACCCCCATCATGTTCTCCCCGTATCTGTTTTTACTTGCTTATTTCCGTCGATATTTTCCTGTTATTATATAGAATTGCACAGGTACATATATTGTTGTCGGTCCTAGCCTCATCACTACTTCATCGAGGTTAGGCTCGGCACATACTCAGTACATGGGGTCGGTTGTACTGATGATACACCTGCACTTCTTTATGTTGTGCAGACTACGCACCCAGACCCGGTGGTCAGTGACGGTCGGAGCTTTTCATCAGTTCATACAGGAGACATCGAGGTAGACCCGCAGACGTTCGTGGGCCTTAGCGTCACCTTCTACCCTTCACTTTTAGCTCTGTCTTACCTTACAGTTTCAAAGACAGACATATGTACTTATTTTCAGACCATTGTATTTAGTAATCTCTTAGACATTTCGTGAGTATGTGACACCAGTTCTGGGATATGTATATGGGTTTTATTTCGAAGTTGCTATCTTATTTTTGGTACTTTTTTAACCTTCATGTTGTTGACCATCGATGCCTTAGTTATCTTGTTCGTTTTAGTTGTTAATGAGTTTTATTTAGTTCAAACGTTGGCTTGTCTAGCGGGTTCAGCGTTAGCCGCAGTCATGGCCCGAAGGTGGGATTTCGGGTCGTAACAACTTTTGAGTTGACTGTTACCCAATACCGTGCTATGTGATCAATGTCGAGGTGACGCACATGCTAGGTGACGGGCTTATGGGTGTGCACCACAGAACTTGTGAATTTGACACTTCCCTAGAATTGCATAGTAATTTTATCTGAATATTCTTACCATACTCTATGTGTTAAATCACTTAAGTTCTGATTCATGCAAAGAAATCAAGTTTATGCTCTATGCTGGCAATATTGGGACCCACAATGGTCGTTCTTTGTTGTTGAGTTATTTGCTTAAATGTAGTCATGTACTCAGTCACATTCCTCATTTTGTATCATATCTTAGTCTCTATTATTGTACATTTTCACATCTCGCATCAATTATTAGGGCTGCTTAGTATGAGCCCGTGAGACTGGAGAGATTGGTGACTGACTGGTCCTAAGTTCCAAGCTATGAGTGAAGATATATATGTGTGTGTGTGTGCGTGTACGTGTGTGTGTTTACATGTGTGTGGGTCGGGTTGCACGTCGCGACGAGCCTTATGGCTAGATATATGTTGATTGTGTTGCACCACATAACAAGCCTTATGGCGATACACATAGTGCTGAGTGACTGAGTGTTGCGAGTGAGGACTTAGACGGCAATTTGAGCGCTCTGAGAGAGTGAGTATTTGGGATTACAATGTGTTGCATCACATACGGTATTCACCTTGGCATGTAGATATAGAGATGTGATTTTCATATTATCAATCACACTGTGCCTATTTTTACTTGTGCTAAACTTGATTGTTGAACCTGGAAGCATGTCTGTTTTTCTGCATTGCTAAATTATGTATCTTTACTGCATTTTTAGAGCTCGTCACTGCTTTCATACCACGGGTTAGACTTGTTAGTTATTTTGTTGGTTGTACTCATGCTACACGAAGTGCAGATCCAGGTATTTTCGGGCACATCGGTTGTTGATTCCTGACATTCCATCAGTTCGAAAATCATCAAGGTAGCTTCCTTTGCGTTCGCAAACCTTGACTCTTCTCCTATATCTTTTAGTCTTGACTTTCGTGTGGTGAGTCTGAGTGAGAATTGTGATATTATGGCAAGGAAAGGTATCAATTCCAAGGTAAGTCAGAAAGAACTTAGATAAATAGGACAGCTTTGTATTAGGTCGGATCGACATGGTAAGGGATATGATTTGTTCTTTGGGTATTTATGAGGCAATTAGTTTTTACAAGTGTTTCATAGCAATGCTCTTAGGTTTTGATGACCTACCTATCTTGGTTGGGTTAGAAGGATTCAGTCCTGACGGTTTGGTGTTGTACAAATGGGATTTAGATAGCTTCTGACGGTTTCTACCACGATTAGAGATGTATATTTTCCACTGGCGTGAGGTGCAGGTGATGTATAGTGATCTTTGCTTCTAAATGGGATCAAATTGAAAGTTCTTGGCTAGTTGGGTACGTAGTTGCTTGTGGCTCGGAAGGGAGCATGAAACTCTCATATTTATCATAAGATGGCATGGGTATGCGGTATGCGGTATGCTGTGTAGAGATAGGGAATTGCATGTGTGGGGTATCGGTTCAGCTCTAGAAGAAGGTCACAAATTCTTAGGCAACATGGACAAATCCAGATGACTAGATAAGTGGTATCACTAATTGGTGTGGCTTGATGAGGGTATACATTTCAGAAAGGGCAATGTGTTTGAGTTAAGGGTGCTCCATTGGTATTCCGATGCTCTCTTGTTGGATCGACTGCTGGAAGAAGGTCATAAATTCTTAGGTATCCCTCGTGGAATGATTGAGTATTTGGGGTATGATATATGTTCGAGCGGTGACGTTGACATCAGATACGATAATTTGTGAGCTTCATGGACATCGAGACTGAGAGTTCTCATACCCGGTGCAGCACACCCACCCATATCCAGTGCAGCACACCCACTCATACTGGGCCTACCAATAACTCTAGACTGTGTGTAACCAGAGTTGATCTAGAGTTATTGGTAGGCCCAGTATGGGTGGGTGTGATGCACCGGGTAGGAATATTTGACTCCAAATTGCTATTATTGAGGGATGTACCATTCGATTGTCATTGAGCTTATTCATATTCTGGAGTGATCTCTGAGTTACCCTTCTGTGGTGCGAGAGTGGTGATTATTGGTTATATGCACATATGGTGTGGATTTATTTGGGCTCTATAGCGGGATTTAAGTAAGGTAAGCAATTGGGCATTGCGGGATCTAGACGTATTGGTTATGTTCTTTCTGATTCATGTGGCATGGTATCGTCTGATTCTCCCGTGGTTATGGTAATGCACTTGGAGTACTTGATCTCGAATTGCACATGGTTATTGGTCTTGATCAAGGTGGCTTGAAGTATTTCATGTGGACCAGCGTTTGGATGGGATCATGCATTGTAGCGGAGTTATGTGGAGGTATGATCCTTGGTGTCAGATTCGTGTGTTTTGATTTTACGATGTGTGGCACGCCCTTAGCATGGTGTTGTGGTGGTAATTGTTAATGGTGTGATAGTTCTCTCGTGTGAATCATTTCTATGATTTGAGTTCGTAGGATGTTAGTATTAAGTGCACGAGTTGCACAGGTTGTGGCTTCGGATTGTATTGATGCGCCATATCATCAGAGTGGTCATGTTGGATGAGAAGAGGTCATTGAGCCTAGAATGAATACTACCAGAGTTGACTACAACATGGTTGGAAGGATGATATCAAAAATTGGCTAGAAGTCTGCTATAGTTATGTCGGAGAAAGGGGGAGCTCCATGGCTGGCTGATCAAACGAATAGTTGTTACTTCTTTCATCATCGGAAGCATATGAAAGTGTTAGAGAAAGTCATTGCTTGATAGGAGGTTATTTACCGGTATTGGGTTGTTTTGAACAACTATTGTGATAAGGAGTTATCTCTATGAGAGTTCGAGTCATGCGGTATATTATGTGAATACATCTTGGGTTACGGATGTGGCTTGATACATCGTGTTTAGACTTATTCAGTTCATAGTTGTGGAATTTTGATCTTGTAAGTTATTTTAGAAGTGGAAATCTGGTTCTAAGGTTTATGGGTTAGGTTGGGTTCCGAAATTTCAACTGTGTTGTGCTATTGGACCTATATGGGATAAGGTGACGTGGGATCACCCCCTGGGATGTGCATGGTAGGTTACACGACAATTTTGATGGTTTTGGAATAACTCTGGTCACGTTCGAGGACGATGGTATGTTTAAGTAGGGGAGAATGTAACGACCCGATCGGTCGTTCAGAGAGATTAGCCCTGTTTCCCCTAATTCTGTTGCATTATGCGTGGTTCAGCTATTTCATGTTGCGTTACGGTGGTTGGCTCGGGTTCGGAGTGGTTGTGGAGAGAAATGAGACACTTAGTCTCTTAAGTTTGCCTAATAGTTTAAAAAGTCAACTAGGAGTTGACTTACAGGTAAACGATCTCGGAATGTGGATTTTTTGGCTCGTATAGCTTTGTTAGGTGATTTGGGACTTAGGAGTGTGTTCGGAATGTGGTATGATGTCCGAAGTAGAATTAGGCTTGAATTGGCGAAATTGATTTTTTGGCGATTTCCGGTCGGCAGTGGAAAATTAGCTATCGGGGTCGGAATGGAATTTCAAAAGTTGGAACAGGTTCATAGTGTCATTTTGGATGTGTCTGCAAATTTTTAGGTCATTCAGACATGTTTTGTTTAGTTTCGACATTGTTGGTGATTTTCGGAAGATTTAGGATTCTTAGGCTTGAATCATGAGTCGAATTTGTCTTTCTATGTTACTTTGAGTGTTACGAGGATTCGACTAAGTCGGGGTGATAATTTATGACTTGTTTGTATTTTTGGTTGGGGTCCCGAGGGGCTCTAACTGATTTCGGATAGCCATCGGGGAGTTGGAAGTTGGAAAAATGCAGCAGAAATGATGCTGGTGTTGTTTTGCTGGTGTGGCCGCACTTGCGGAAGGGAAGCCACTGGTGCGACGCCACAGGTACGAGGAGGCATGCGCAGGTGCGGAAATGTCCAGGGTGATGAAAGGCAGCAAGTGCGAGACTTTGACCGCACCTACGAAGCCGCAGGTGCGGAGCATGAGCCGCAGGTGCGAGAATTGGACTTAAATGGATTTATGCACGTGCGCACCTAGGGCCACAGGTGAGAAGAAATGACCGCAGGTTCGGTTTCGCTGAGCAGAAAGTATAATTACCCAGCCTTTGCGAATTTGAGTTATTTCACCAATATTTTCATCCGGAATTGAGCTTTGAGAGAGGGTTTTGAAGGAGGAAATCATGAGAACTTCGTGGAGGTAAGATTTGTGAACCTAAAACTCGTTTATATGTGATTATTGGACTGATTAGGGGTGAAATTTATGGGAAATTAGTACCAAAATTGGGTAACTAGGGCTTGAAATTTGGAGACTTTTAATTGAAGTATTGAGGGGTCATTGGTAGGTGGATTTTGATGTATTTTATATGGATAGACTCGTGGAAGGATATGGATTCTAGTTTTGTGATTTTTATTGAATTCTGAGACGTGGGCCCGGGCGTCAGTTTTGGCCAATTTCGGGAAATGTGCTTAATTTTGATACTTTTCGAATGGGTTTCATCTCCCTAGCATATATTGATGATAATGATCTAGTTTTGGTTAGATTTGGAGCGATCGGAGGCTGATTTTAGGGGCAAGAGCATCGCCGAGTTGTGTTCGGGCCGGCTTGAGGTATGTAACGATTGTAAATTTAGACCTGAGGGTATGAAACCCCAGCATTTCATATTATTTTGATAAATGAGGTAGCGCACATGCTAGGTGACGAGTGTGTGGGCGTGCACCGATAGTGATTGTGACTCGGTCCGTCCCGTAGTGACTATTAAGCCGCATTATTGATTTGAAACCATATAATATGCTCTTATCGACGGAGTCGTTTGGCACCTCGATGTCGACTCATCACATCCTGGGATCCTGTATTTTAGAGATTTATACTTCATTATGGGATGTATGTTATGTTTGTGGCCTTGTGCCGACCTGTTTAGACCCTCAAGGGTATTTTTCTACTATTCTCACACTATTTTTGTAAAAAATATGAACTCAGTCATGCTTTATACCTGTTCACTGTTTATTTCTGTTATCACCCTGTTTTAGAATATTAAGAGATATTTTGGGTTGAATCCCTGTAGTTTGTGATAAGTTGGGCTGAGTCCCCATGAGTTGTGATGAGTTGCCCGAGTGGCTTGTGGGGATGACTGGGTAAGGCCGAGTGCTAGACTTTTGACGATAGTTAGGGATCGGGTTGCACGCCGCAGCACTATATATATTGGATCGGGCTGCACGCCGCAGCGAATTAGCGCTTGGGCTGTAGGAGCCCCTCCAGGAGTCTGTACACCCCCAGTGAGCGCAGTCAACTATATGGATCGGATTGCACGCTGCAACGGGTTATTATTATGGTTCGGGCAGCACGCCGCAGCGGGTTACTATTATAGATCGGGCTGCACACCGCTGCGGATCACTATGTGGGTCGGGCTGCACCGCAACGATTGTCATATGGTACCTGATGAGTGAGAGTGCTAAGTGTGAGCATTGGCTTATGAGTGTAGAGTCACGAGTGACTGAGAGGATTGCCCGAGAGGCTTTATTTGTGAGTGACATTGTTCCCAAGTGGCTGATATTTTTATGAAACTACTGTTTTGACTCTCTTTACACTAAGCCTCTAATGGAAACGTTGAGCAAATGTTTTATACGAGATTTAAAAGGGAAAATTGGACTTTTTATGAAATATTCGAGATGTAGATTTCTGATTTGATTAAAACTACTTTCACTGTTGCCTATCATATGTCTTTACACGATCTTTAAATGCTCGTCACTACACTCAAGTCTTTAGTTATGGTTGTTACTTACTGAGTTGGCGTGCTCATATTACTCCTTGCACCTTGTGTGCAGATTCAGGTACCACGGCAGAGCGATAGTTGATCTACCCCATTTGGAGCATTGTTCGGAGATTATGAGGTAGCTGCTCGGTGTCCGCAACCTACCATTTCTCCTCCCCACTCTATCATTTTTACTTTACTTCCCAGACTTGTTGTAGTAAAGAATTTGTATCAAACTGTATTACTTCTTAGATGCTCATGATGGTTGACTCTAGATGTTGGGGTCGTGTTTAGATATTCTGATCACTTGGCTTGTTTTGAAATGCTTAAAAGCGAAAATTGTTTATGAAATATCGGATAATTTATGTATTAAATGGAGAACCATTATGTTATTTTTAGTGAATTGGCTAGCCTAGTATCACGATAGGTTCCATCGCGGCCAGTTTAGATTTGGGGTCGTGATAGGGTCATTGGTTGACAGACTAGTTAATGAATTGGAGTTTGAACATGGTCAACATCGGGTCAAGATGACCTCTTTTTGGTGTTTTGAGTGCGCAAGAAGGTTTGTAGTGTATTTTATGATTGGAATCCATCTGTTCTTTAATTGTTAATTTCCCTATCATGTTATACCCTCCGTCGTTAAATTTACCATTACATACTTTATTTGAAGTTGTTAATTCATGTTCTATATTTTATTGCCATATATACACTTATATGCCTTGATGGAAGTTGTTTCCTCTTTTATTATCGTGATATATCTTTCATAGCTAAGTTATTCTTATTTAAAATCATTATTACTTGTTATGTCTTTTATTGTTGAGCTTATTCTCCTGTTTCATTGAGTTGTTGTAATTCTTTTGTAGATTTACTTGTCCTACTCATGTGTTATTAATGTTGTTGTTATACTCAATGTTGTTGAGCCATGGGCTATGTCACGACCCAAAACCGGTCCAGGTCGTGATGACGCCTAACGGTGGCGTTAGGCAAGCCAACGAACAACAACAACAATGAAAGTGCGGAATACAATAACGACATGGGGCAAGGCCGTAGAAACAAGCTGAACCACAGCTAGGCCCAATACATATACAACCCCGATAACTATAACAAGTGTGTGCCAGGACTAGTGTCACAGTGTCAACGGGCGGCTACATAGATACAACTGTAGAAAATACATATACATAATATACAAGCCGCAGTCTGGAACAAAAGACTGTGCAAAAAGGAAACTAGAAGGCTCCAGAAGTGCTGTCAGGGGAACGCCAAGAAGACCGCTCACCATCTGGAGCGACCCTGCGGTCAGTATCTATCAACAGGCGGACGACTGGACGGACCAGCCTCAGTACATGCACAGTCAAGTGCAGAAAAAGAAGGAAAGTGCAGCATGAGTACATATAAACAAATATGTAC
>MDKH01110271.1:0-24873 GCA_005239495.1 Nicotiana undulata | reverse complement strand
TATAGTGAAAAGAAAAATGAGAAATAAAAATAGGTATAACGCATTAATTAAATACGCTATGTCGATTTTTTGTAACGGACGACGTTAACGTCCATCTCTCTTTCTTTCTTTTTGACACATACAGAGCTTGTGCAAAGAAGATATAGAGAATTTAAGTGTCATGACCTCAAATTCACTAATCGTGATGACACCTAACCTAATCTGTTAGGTAAGCCAACTAAATATTTACCCAATTCTAATAATATTAACAAGGCAATTAAACAAAAGTAATTTACTGAATCTTATATATTTCCCAAAGATTGGTAGTATAATCATGAGCTTTTAAGAATAGAGTTTACAAAACTGAAATGAAATAAATGCATGGTCTGTTTGAGAAGTACATAAACAGGGTTTCATAATCTAAGGTTACTCCGTACAAAAGAGGCAGCTTCATCAGGGACGCAAGCACATCTTCAAATCCAGCAACCAACGAACACAGCAACAACAACAACCAACATCTGCACGCAATGTGCAGAAGTGTAGTATCAGTACAACCGACCCCATGTACTGAGTAAGTAACAAATCTAACCTTAGGTTGAAAGCAGTGACGAGCTATCACAAGGTCGAGTCCAATACCGGTATTCTACAACAATTCATAACAACATAATACAACTAATAAAAAGGGGTATCTCAGAAGTAAAATGCTCAACTCATTCACAGTTCTAGAAAAATAGGTATGCTTTTCAAATATCTTAGTGAGAACTCAAATCTTTTGCCAAAAATGCCGAAATACAGGTAAGTTTGAAAACTGTGATTTTCCCAAAATCCTTTCAACAATAAATAAGATATTTCATTTTATTTCCTATTAACAAGTATAAAATACCTCTCTATGCCCACATATCAATGTGTATAATAAGTCATGGATGACGTGATACTATATACCATGAGGGAAAAAGCATCTCTATGCTTGTATGTCATGTGTGCATGCATATGCCATGTATCTCAGAGATGAATCATGTACTCACACTCTCAAAGTACTCAATCTCACTGCTCAATGCTCAGTACACCCAGACACTCAGCGTTGTACAATAATCGCTGCAATATGCAGCCCGATCCGTACACATTTATAGTCGACTGTGCTCACTGAGGGTGTTCAAACTCCGGAGGGGCTTCTACAACCCAAGCACTATAATTCGCACTGATAACTCACATGTTGCACGGACAACTCACGTACCATAATATCAATATCTGGATCCGTAAGGATAACTCACGCGCTGCACGGACAACTCACGTGCTATGATATCAATACCTGGATCTTCACGGACAGCTCACGTGCTATGGTATCAATATCCTCACAACCAGAGCCCTGACCTCACTCAGTCATCAATCTCTCCATTTTCACTTACGGGCTCACAGTGTCATGAAACTAGCCCGACAACAAGAATATGATGTATCAATAAATAACAACAGAGACTGAGATATGATATGAATGCATAAACATGACTGAGTACAAAATATCAATGAAGTCTGTGAAATGACAGGAAGAACCGACCACTATGGGTCTCAGTAGTACCGGCATAAAGTCTAAACAAGATATCTAACATGATTGACAACTCAATTACTTTATCACATGGTGAAAACACAGATATCGACAAAATAGGGCCACTATACAGTGCCATGGGAACCACAAAGTCCCAATTCACAAGGTGCGCGCCCACACGCCCATCACCAAGCATGTGCGTCACCTCAATACCGATCACATAACACGAAATGCGGGATTTCATACCCTCAGCACTAAGTTTATAAGAGTTACTTACCTCGAACAAACCAATACCAACGCCGAGCAAGCCAAGCTATGCTCCAAAAATGCCATCACGCATGTTCCAACCTCCGAACGGCTCGAAACTAAACAAAAACAACTCAAATACATCAAATAATTCTAAAGGAACCAATCCCAATCGAAAAGGTTGAATCTTTAATCAAAAGTCCAAAATCGGCCAAAAAGTCCAACCCGAGCCTGCACCTCGAAACCCGACCAAACCCACAAAGCCTGTCAACCCATTCAATTACGATCCCAACCATACTAGTTTCACTCAAATATGACTCCAAATAGATGTTCAAAACACAAAATTTCATATTATGAAACTTTAGGCCAAAACTCCCAGTTTCCTCTTTAAAAATTCATCAACTGTCACGACCCTAAATCCTAAACCGGTCGTGATGGCGCCTATCGTGGAACTAGGCTAGCCAACACTCACAATTTTTACATTTTCTTTTCAAATATCTCAACTTACGTTCAACAATTCAATATACGCATATAAATTTTGAAATCCTTAAACAAAACAAATAAGCTAACCGTCTACAATCGTCCCCAAGACCCGGAGTCAACATGTCATGAGCATCTAAGAATACTACTGTCATAATACATAATCTCGGAATGAAGAACTAAGTAAAAAATAGGAAAGGGAAATAGAGATGTTGTGGACGCTGGACAGCTACCTCGATATCCCAAATGCAGGCGCCGTACAAACTCAGATGGCTACCGCTCAGTACCTGTACCTGTACACAGAGGTACAAGGAGTAATGATGAGTACTCCAACTCAGTAGTAATGAAAATAAATCACAGTCTGAAGAATAAGAAACACACAGCACAGATACACCAATCCACAAAACAGTAAAATGCCACAGCTCAATAAAATGTATAAAAGTTCAAACCAGTTTCCATAAAAATTCTTTAAAACAAGTATATTTTCCAGTATTTCTCAATAAAATATCATCATACATCTGTCCCTCGGGCCATAATCATCACTCGTAAATATTCCCTCGGCACCGCACCATCTCTCTGTAACAGTCACTCAGCATCTCACAATCACTCATGCCTCCCAATCACTCGTCACTCGGCACTCGACACTCGCACTCAGTAGGTACCTGCGCTCACTGGGGGTGTGTACAGACTCCAGAGGGGCTCCTTCATCCCAAGCGCTATAAATAAGCCATATCATGGCATCAATCACTCTCAGGCACTCGGCCTCTCTCATATCATGACATCCTCACAATATAGGCTCTCGGCCTCACTCAGTCAGACACTCTCAATATGCCACTCGGGCCATAAATATACCAGGTTCTCGACCCAAAAATAGTATTTCATTTTCAAGAAATAATATCAACATACTCTAAGTGTCAAAACAATTATCAAGAAGGTCTGAGTGAAAAATCATAACATATCAAGTGAGGAATATCAGTAAAATATCCCCCAAGGGGTTAAACAGATCGGCACTAAGCCCCAAATATGGCTTACAACCCAAATATATCAAAAATACATCAATACTATTAAGCATAGGCTTTAAAAGCGATTTCGCAACTCAATAGTCGCCTAAAAAGGAATATATTTCCAAATTCCCAATTTGTGCACTCCAAAATCGTGAAAGGATGCAAAGTCCGGGGTTTCATACCCTCGGGACAGAATTTAAAGACATTACTTACATCGAACTAGCCCGAAAAGCTACTCTGCAACACGCTTGCCTCTCGAATCAACTTCTGAGTGCTCAAAATCTACCAAGTTCATGTTTTTGTCATCAAATTATGCTAAAGGAATGAATTCCAATTAAAAAATATCGATTTTAAGCACAAAACCCGAAATCAGTCAAAACTTGACCCTCGGGACCGCGACCCAGAACTCGACAAACTTTATACCAAAATGTTCTTCATCATCTCACGAGTCCGTACATATAAAAAACTCGAAAATCGGAGTTCGTTTGACCCCTCAAATCATCCATAGAAGATCTCATAATCTCAAGCCCTAACTCCACCTTTTTCTACTGATTTTCATGAATTAAACACTAGTATTTTGTTCCTTAATCACAAATAATCGAGTTTTAGGGTCCAAAATCCTTACCTCAATGAAGAACAATGATTTCCTCTCTTCAAAATCGCCTCAAAGCTCTTTTCCCGTTCAAAAATGGTGTAAAATGGTTTAATGGTCGCAGATGGTTTATTTAAATACTGTTCACGCGAGTTACTGTTCACCCGAGTTACTGTTCACCCGAGTTATTGTTCATCCGAGTTACTGTTCATGCTGCTCTGAAAAAATGCAGCAGCTTTTCTTCTAGTCTAAATTGATCTGTTAACCTTTCGAAATCCACCCGAGGCCCTCGAAAATCTCAACAAATATACCAACACATCCCATAACATCATTCGAACTTAGTCGAGCCTTCGAAACACCAAAAACAACATCAAAATACCAAAATCACATCAACTTCAAGCCTATGAACTTTGAAATTACTAAATTCCACCAACGACGCCGAAACTATCCAAAACAACTCTGATTGACCTGAAATTTTGCAGACATATCCAAAATGATATTAAAAACCTGTTCCAACTGTCGGAATTCCATTCTGATCCCGATAGCCTATTTTCCACTGCCGACCGGAAATCACCAAAAACTAACTTTCGCCAATTCAATCCTAATTCTACATCGGACATCACAAAAATATTCCGGACACACTCCTAAGTCCCAAATCACCTAATGAAGCTATCTGAGCCATAAAATACGCATTCTGAGGTCGTTTACCAATAAATCAACTCTCGGTTGACTTTTCTAACTCTAAAGCTACTTTTAGAGACTAAGTGTCTTAATTTCTTCTATAATCATTCCAAGCATGAGCTAACCAACTCCAATACATCATGGACAGAATAACCAACCTATGACAAGGCATTAACAGTAAATATAATGCAGATTCTACGTAACGACCGACCGGGTCGTTACATTAACCAAAATTAAAATCGAAGATAAATCCACAAAATATTACCAAAACCGAGTAAGAACACTTACCCCACTTCATATGGTGATAATCCCCTCGAAAAAATCCCAATTTTGAGCTCCCAAACTCAAAATATGTTAAATGAACAAAACTCTCATTTTAACATTGTTTTGCCTCGTTTTTTTGTGCCAAAAGATCTTGAAACTCACTTTTGATGCCTCGAATGGATTCCTTGTGAAATTCTAGTCATGTTAGGCTCTTGAATCACTCCATTTGACCTTATATTGAAGGAGATATGTTGGTTTCAATATTTGAAAATAGTGCAGATTTTTAAATACAAAATCATTGGCAATTTCATAATTAATCTGAAAAAAATCAGGCAGCCCAATTCTTAGTAAAATGACCATAAACTCCTCATACGATGTCCAAATTCGACGATTCTTTTTTATATGACTCCGTAATTACGATACAGATCTAATGCTTCAATAAGAACAGAAAATTGGATCTCATTACTTCATGTTATACCATTTATGCTTGAAAATAATGACGTTGAAACGTAAAAAAAACTAGTGCAATACAACCCAAACCTATCCGAAATTCACCCGAGCCCTCAGAACCCTTCCGAACATACCGACAAGTCCCATAAAATAACACAGACCTACTCGAGGCCTCAAATTACGCATAAAAACATCGAAACGATGGATCGTACCCCAAATCAAACTTAATGAACTTTTCCAAACTTTCAAATTTCAATTTTCGTCATTTTGCACTGAAACCTTCTACAAACATCCAAATTCAAATCCGGGCATATGCCTGTGTCAAAATCACCATACGGGCCTAACAGAACCATCAAAACTCCGTTCCGGGGTCAAATTCTCAAAAAGTCAAACTTGGTCAACTCTTTCAACTCAAAGCCTCAACAATGAAATTCATTCTTCCAAACCGATTCCGAATAACCTGTAAACCAAAACCGACGATTCACATAAGTCATAATACATCATACGGAGCTACTCATGCCCGCAAACACCCGAGCGAAGTGCAAATGCATAAAATGACCGGTCGAGTCGTTACATTAATGTACTAAAAGAGCAGTATGGTGTTGCGTGGTACAAAGGTTAAAGTCTAGAATCAAAGTTCAATTTTGCCCTTGAAGTTTAGGGTTCGATTCTTGCCACCGACAAATTTTATTTTTCTATTTATTTTTCACTTTTCATTTTTTATTTTTCATTTCGTTTCATTATTTGGTTTAAGTATTTAAATACAAATATGTTTGTTCTGCACATAGGAAAAGTAAAGTAAATAGTAGAAAATAAAAATCATACATGACGTCTAAGTTTGAACTTAACTTAAGTTAACTTCATAGCTGCCGAGTTTGGATTTTGATGTCACAACGTGGAATAGGTCCATATTACTATTTTAAACTTGTCTACAAATTTTGGTGCAATTCGGAATTGATTTGACATGATTCTGACACTTAGATGTGATTCTAGTTGTTCTTGAGTTTACTTTGAATTATTTTTTAAGGATTGATTTGTGATTTAGATGTTATTTCGGTGATTTGATTCCGCGAACAAGTTTGTATGATGTTATTACGCTTGTGTGACTGTTTGGTTTGGAGCACGAGGGGCTCAGGTAAGTTTCTGACATGTTTCAGATGAGTTTGAATAGTACAAAGACAATTATTGTCTTTCCAGCTCTGCTACTATATTGTAGATCTCGCATTTGCGAGCCCAAGGGGCGGGATGAGTTTTGTTTGATGCGGGGCGGGGCGGGTTTACTCTTATGGGGGTGCGGGTTGGGTTAAAATAATTTTTAAAAGTTTTAAAGCGGGGTGGTCGGGTTGCAGGTTTAATGTGGGACAACTTTGATTTTTATCTTTTTTTGAAATAAAGCAATCATTTCAACTGCAATTTTTACTTTTATTTTACTAGCACGAACGTTATTTTCATTTATAATTAATCAATTTGCTTAAGTCTCAATAAAATGATATTACTTAAGTCATGATATCGTATCAATAATAGAAAATGATAATAACCCATTTATTTTGAAAGATTGGCGTAATACTCTCTCAATTTTATGTTTATGTGCTTCTATTAAACTCTCCATTTTATAAAATAATTAAATGTCAAACTAGTTTGTTAGAGAAAAAATTAAAGAAAAAAAAACTTTAAGTGGGTCAAGGCGGATTGAAAACTGAAAAAATAACTATGCGGTGGGAGGAGGGTTGAAAGTTTTGTGAATTTTTCCAAACCCACCACTGTCACGACCCAAAATTTCCACCGTCGGAATCGTGATGGATCCTAACATCACACTTGTCAGGCAAGCCAACGTTAATTATTTAGCCATTTAAGTCCATTTTTAGTAATTAACAGTAATCAGACAAAATAAAGCAAAATAACTGTAAAATATAAAAACATCAAAGTCATTTACATTCTACTCCTCCCCATATACATGGTGTCACAATTTCACGAACACACTATGATTTTCTACAAACATGAGTCTGAAAGAAATTTACATCTGTTTTTGGAAAAAAGAAAAAAAATAGAAATAAGGAGATGTAGAAGGGGACGCAAGGGCCTACGGACGTCGGCAGGACTACCTTGGGTCTCCAATTGTGAACCTGAGCCAAGTCTCTCAGTCAGCCACAACCTGCTCCGAAATCTGCACAAGAAGTGCAGAGTGTAATATTAGTACAACCGACCCCATGTACTGGTAAGTGCCGAGCCTAACCTCGACGAAAGCGTGACGAGGCTACGACGAGACACCCACAATATATGCTACAGTCGATAAATAATAAGGCAGAAAAGAAGAACATAAATTTAAGAGCAGTAAATTACAAGAATAAATATGTAACCTCGATGTCTTATCAATATCCAACTATAACCAATCCTTAGGCGAAATGTAAAAAAACACTGAATAACTTACATAGTCGACGAAGATGAAATAAACACATATATTGATGCGACGTTACAACTACATTAAAAGTATATTATATATTCATTTTAGTTGCTTTTTCTATCTTTTCTATTAGTGTTTTAATCTTAAGGTTTCATCTATTCATTTTAGTTCTGTGTTTGCATAGGGGTAGTTTCGTAGACGTGGTAGATTCATTGTTCTAGTGCCTGCTCGCGTTTTTGTTCTTGTAGTAACTCCTTCGAGTTGTTTTTAGCTCTCCAAAAATTCCATCACGCACGTTCCGGCCTCCGAACGGCTCGAAACTAAACAAAAACAATTCAAATACATCAAATAATGCTAAAGGAACCAATCCCAATCGAAAAGGTTGAATCTTTAATCAAAAGTCCAAAATCGGCCAAAAAGTCTAACCCGGGCCTGCACCTTGAAACCTGACCAAACCCACAAAATCTGTCAACCCATTCAATTACGAGCCCAACCATACTATTTTCACTCAAATCTGACTCCAAATCGATGTTCAAAACTCAAAATTTCACATTATGAAACTTTAGGCCAAAACTCCCAGTTTCCTCTTTAAACATTCATCAACCAAAGCTAAAATCGAAGATAGATCCACAAAATATAACCAAAACCGAGTAAGAACACTTACCCCAATTCATATGGTGATAATTGGCTCGAAAATTGCCCAATTCGGAGCTCCCCAACTCAAAATATGTTAAATGAACAAAACTCTCATTTTAACACTGTTCTGCCTCGTTTCTTGTGCCAAAAGATCTTGAAACTCACTTTTGTTGCCTCAAAAGTATTCCTTGTAAAATTCTAGTCATGTTAGGCTCTTGAATCACTCCATTTGACCTTATATTGAAGGAGATATGTTGGTTCCAATATTTGAAAATAGTGCAGATTTTTAAATACAAAATCAGTGGCAATTTCATAATTAATCTGAAAAATCTGACAGCCCATAATAGGCTCCTAGTTATGGACCTGGAGATCTAGAGGAGTAGGAAGAAGAGGGAGGGGTGCAGGCAACCTAAGATCAAGTGGGGTAACTTGACCAAGGACAAAGCTCAGGAGTTAGGGGAGAAATTGTTGGCTATGAGGGCCTGGATGAGTATGGGGGATACATCTAGTATGTGGTCCATGACTGCATATTGCATTAGGGTAGTTGTTGGAGAGGTCTTAGGGGTCACGAAAAGTTCTCCTGGGGGTCATAAAGGGGACTGGTGGTGGAATAGAGAGGTTTAAGGTAAAGTGGAAGCTAAGAAAGTTGCTTATTTGAAGCTAGTAGAGAGTACAAACGAGGAGGAAAAAAGGACTTATCGGGAGTGTTACATAAAGACAAAGAAAGAGGCAAAGTTAGCAGTTATGACGGCTAAGAACGCAGCGTTTGCTCGTTTGTACAAGGAGCTCGAGGGCAAAGGCGGGGACAAAAGGTTGTACTGGTTGGCCAAGGTGAGGGAGAGGAAAGCCCGTGACTTAGACCAAGTCAAGTGCATCAAGGACGGGGATGGAAAGGTGTTGATGGACGAGGCATTCATTAGGAGTAGATGGCAGACATACTTCCATAAACTGTTGAATGAGGAGGGGATAAACGCATTATGCTGGGTGAGTTGGAGCACTCCGAGAGTCGGCGGGATTTTGGGTATTGTAGGCGGATTACGATAGAGGAGGTGGAAGGGGAGATGCGTAAGATGTGCAGGGGAAGAGCAACGGGGCCAAACAAAATCCCGGTGGATTTCTAGAAGAGCGCGGGGCGGGCGGGTTTGGAGTGGCTCACTGGCTTTTTAATGTTATTTTTAATACAAAGAAGATGCCTGAAGAATGAAGGTGGAGTATGATGGTTCCGCTTTATAAGAACAAAGGTGATATCCAAAATTGCAACAATTATAGGGGCATCAAGTTATTGAGTCACATTATTAAGGTTTGGGAGATGGTGGTGGAGGCCAGGGTGAGGAGGTGCGTGTCTATTTTCGAGAATCAGTTTGGATTCATGCAGGGGCGTTCGACTACGGAAGCGATTCATCTGGTAAGGATATTAGTGGAGCAGTACAAGGAAAGGAAGAAGGATTTGCATATGGTGTTTATTGACCTTGAGAAGGCATGCGATAAAGTTTCGAGGGAGGTCCTGTGGAGGTGTTTAGAGGTTAGCGGCGTTCCGGTAGCGTACATTAGGGTTATTAAGGATATGTATGATGATGCTAAGACTCGGGTGAGGACTGTGGGTGGTGACTCAGACCATTTCCCTGTGATGATGGGGTTGCACAAGGGATCGACTCTTAGCCAATTTTTGTTTGCCTTGGCGATGGATGTACTGTCGCGCCACATCCAAGTGGAGGTGCCTTGGTGCATGCTATTTGCCGATGATATAGTGTTGATTGAAGAGACGCGTAGCAGAGTTAACGCGAAGTTGGAGGTTTGGAGACATACCTTGAAGTCTAAAGATTTCAAAATGAGTAGAACCAAGACAGAATACTTGGAGTGCAAATTCAGTGAGACCCATGATGTAGACGTAGAGGTTAATCTTGATGCTCAAGTTATCCCCAAGAGAGTGAGTTTTAAGTATCTCGGGTCTATTATCCAGGGTAACAAGGAGATTGACGAAGATGTCACACATCGCATCGGAGTAGGGTGGATGAAGTGTAGGCTCGCTTCCGATTTTCTATGTGATAGGAATGTGCCGTTAAGACTTAAGGGTAAGTTTTATCGAGTGGTGGTTCGACCCACTATGCTGTATGAGGCTGAGTGTTGGCAGTCAAGAACTCCCACGTGCAGAAGATGAGAGTAGCATAGATGAGGATGTTGAGATGGATGTGTGGTGTACCAGGCGAGATAGGATTAAGAATGAAGCTATCCGGGACAGAGTAGGAGTAGCCTCCGTGGAGGACAAGATGCGGGAGTCGCGCCTGAGATGGTACGGACATGTTAGGAGAAAAAGCATTGATGCCCCTATCAGAAGGTGTGAGAGGTTGGCCATGGAGAGTTTGAGAAGGGGTCGAGGTAGGCCTAAGAAGTACTGGGGAGAAGTGATTAGGCAGGACATGGCGCTGCTTCAGCTCACTGAGGATATGCACTTGATAAGAGGGTGTGGAGGTCGAGGATTAAGGTAGAAGGTAAGTAGGTAGTTTATAGTGTTCACCGATAGGCTTAGTAGCATACATGTCCCTTCATATTCTAGATTTTTATTACGTTATGTGGTTTTGTTCGCCTCAGGTATTGTATTCCATGTTGCTATTATTTGATAATATTTATCCTTTATCTATCCCTTTTTTCCCCCTTCCATCTTCCTTCCTTGCTTCCCTCTACTTCTTCTTGCCCTTCCTAAGCCGAGGGTCTATTGAAAACAACCTCTCTACCTACATTAGATAGGGGTAAGGTATGCGTACAGACTACCCTCCCCAAATCCCAGATGTTTGGATCAAACTGAGTTTTTTGTTATTGTTATTGTTATTGTATTGACTTATAAGTAAAAGGAGGTTGTTGTTTCCATTAAAAAGATGAATGGGATATAAATTTTCAAACGCTTGAATGTTAAGGGGATGAACTAAATTTTACTTTTATATCCTTTAGGATTAATCTCTATTTATTGGCCCTACAAGTCAATTATTTAACAAGGACCAGCTATACAACTTAGTGCAACCACATGTTACCTTTAGCTTTTTTGCTCTCCTTCCTTTTTATCCCTTAGGCTTGAGCTAGTGGAAAGATGCGGTCCTAACCTCAATAATTTAAAAGTTTATAAGAATATATAAGACAACATTAACTAGTATGCTCTAGCTTGTATTACTAAGATGTTGTTTGGCTAATCTTATAAGTTGGTCAAACTATCTTATAAGTACATTTCGGTTTATTTACGTGTTTGGTACAGCTAAAAGTACTTATAAGCTAAGTGCTTATAAGTTAAAAATAAGCCAAAAATCATAAGTTGGTCACCCCCAGCTTATGAATTTTTAGCTTATAAGCACTTTAAGTTTGACCAAAACTTTTACTCTTACATCGATACTCACCGCCTCAGCCCTCAAGTACTATTTCAACCTAACCTCCTCCTCCCCTCTTCAAGTCTACAGTTCTCATTGACTATTTAAGATAAATAAATTCTCTATTCCTTTGCATTTTTATATCTATGTGATTGTGTATTATTCTTTCAACTCTATGTAATAAATGAGGACATATCAAAGTCCTATTTAGGTTTATTTTTTACTGAGAAGCTTCTATCAATTTATTACTTATTATAACTTATGATTATATGCATATCATAAAATAAATTATATTTATCATAAGCACAATTGTATTTAAAATAAAATGATAAATAGAATATTTTGTATTTGGATCGATTTGGAATCTAAAATTTTGAAGAAATTTTGAGTCATTTTGATAAAAAAAAGAGCTTATCAACACTTTTTTATCAAATACTACGTCAATTTGATCAGCACTTATATCCGAACACGTATCTGCCTATTTGTTAATTCAATTTCAGCACTAAAAAGTATTTTTCAGCACCTAATACTTATCTGCTATTTCAAGTCAGCTAATCCAACCGGGCTCTAACTTCTCCCAAAATATTAGTACACTTCCGTGCAATGGTCTAAACTATAAATTATTGACAATCAATAACTTACAGTTCTGTTTGTCTTTATTAAAATCAATTAAAATGACTGCATCTGAATGCAAATCTAATAATTTAGATGTTGTTTCCTAATTCGAACATATACAAATTAAAATTGTCAGTATGTAAAAGTGTAAAACGTATTTTATTTAAAAATTAGGAGTAAAAAGGTATAAAGTTTAAAAGTAATTCAAATCTATTATGAACAAATAAGTGATTGGAAATAAAAATAAAACAAATACACTCAATAAAGTAATATGTGAATGATTCGTATTTAAAACCTCTAATAAACGGAAACAAACAAAATCATGCATAGTTTCGTTTCAAAATATAAAATTTAAGATGCAAGGTGAAGAAAATCCGAGATGCATGAATAAGGGGGGAATCTGCCAAATTAAATGGGCATGCATCGCGGAAAGCGGGCGCCTCTTTAATTTCCCCACAACTGTTGAAAATTTTAAACTACTTTTGGATTTACTGCTTATTTTATGCTAAGTAACAATATTTCACTCTCGTAATTACAGTGTCTCCACTTTCTATCAGACACGAGTTCTCGATAACCCAGCGGAGTTAGGGTTTCAGTCTCAGTTGGTAATACTTCAACAAACTTTTTAAACTTCACGACCTTCAAATACATTTTTGTGAACTGTATTCAAATGCTCTTTGTTTATCCGTGTAAAACTATACAGTTGAATTTGTAACGTGGTTATAAACTCATGGATTAAGAAGGTATTTGAATTGGCTTTTAAGCTGATCAAATAAGCTTTTAAGCTCTTTTTAACTTTTTCTGTTTGGCAAAGTTAAAAAGTACTTAAAATAAGTCAAAAACTGCTTAAATCAAGCCTAAAGCAATAAGTTAGATAAACCCAACTTAATGCTTTTTAGCTTAAATGTTATTTCTTCTGAAAAACATTTTCTAAGCCTCTCCAGACTGGCTCTAAATTGATCCGAGAAAATAAAATAACAAAGTGCACATAAGGATAAGTAAAGAAGACAAGCCGGAACTTCAAAAATCAAGAATAATTGGAAATTCTCGACCGCACTGGTATAAAACTTAGAAGGGTGAGAAAAAGAATACTAGTCTATTGCAATCAGTATTTCTTGCTCCTTACAATAGAATATATGAAAGCCTCTATTTATACTACGGTATGATTACATGTTATGTCTCTTAATTACCAATATTAATGCTATAATAAAAGGTAATTAAAAGGTGATAAAAAATAACAAAGGATAATAAAGTCTAATAAAAGTCGGAAGAATCTTGAAGTTCTTCATAACGTTTCTGTAACGGTAATATCCTGAATTATTTCTTATCCGACCATATGTTTATATCCGTTTTGTCACGGTAGAGTCACCACACGTTAATGAATTTTCTAATACAAATATAGAATTCGAGTGAAAGCACAAAATTCGTTGCTACCCGTATATGAATACTGTAGTACCACAAGACATAATCACGTATTATTGAGTTCACTCAGAAATGACTTAACATGCGAAAATTCAAGAAAATGAAATATAATGACAACATAACAATATAGTAAAAAAACTAAAGTAATCTCGGGATATCGGTTTCCTAACTGCAATAATTGAGGCGAGAATCTTGATCATTGATTAAAGTAATCTCAGGATATAAAGCGACAAGCAGGGCCCCTGATAAATTGTCATGCCCCAAAGATTAGAAGATATTACGTACATAGTACTACTGTTTAAACTATATATAGGGCACAAACTGGTTTTATATTAGAAGAAATAATCATAATTGTGTTTGGTTTCGTTTCAATTCTTTTCTGTACAAATTATACAACAGTATCTGAATTCCTTTTTAAAAAATAGATATACAGCGCACACAAAGATTACGCAGAGGTGTGGGGTTGGACCTTGCGGCGTACGGCTTAAACCATTGAAGTGGACCTTACCTCGCCAAAATGTAAGCAAATTCCTTCATTTCTAATAATTTAAAAGTAAGGTATCTCAATCAGATTGAACATTATGACATTCTTTGTATTATACGACAAAAGAGAGGGAAGTGATGGGCTTAGTGCAACAATGACGATGATGCACCCAAAAAAACAAAAAGTCTATGCGTGTTTGACTAGTTTGTGGCGATAAAGGAAATCAACAATCAACCGGTATGCTGCTTTTTTTTTTCTTTCTTTTTTCGGAATTATTTTTTGGACTAATTTATTACTCTTAAAGATGAAGGGCTCTTTATTCTTTATTTTCAAAACTCAAAACTTAAAATTTCTGATTAAAGTGAAAAGATCTCTATCTATTTCACAATACTTTTTAGTAGTATAAAGGAAAGGGAGGAACTGCGTTAACTAATTCATAGTACAAGTTTTAGTTTTTATTCACTGGTAGTGTAATTTTTCTATTACAAGACCTAAAAAATAACAACAATAATACAAGTGAAATTAGTACTAATGTAAATAATAACTCAATTAATTTGCTACATCTTAAAATATACAAATAGTGTAAAAAAAATTTCTTTATCTTAAATGCCTATTTAAGCCAACATAGTGGTCCTCGGAAATTTACATTTTCCAGTCATGTAAAACATCTTGTTAATGGAAGTGGAATAGTAAGCAGTCCGATGTGAGTGTCCACCAAGAAATGAATTACTAAAGACAAAGACGAAGAGCCAAAAAGGAAATCTGGTCCAATTGAGCTTGATTTGAGACCATATATAATTGGAAGAAACTGCTAACGAGGTACCTTTGTTGTCACAAGTCGGAAAATATACCAAAACTTGAGAGATTTAATTATAATCCAATAGGCTATATATCACGAATGTCAAAAGATTCTTTTATGCGTTGGGGAAATGACATGTTAATGTCAGTGGGATGTTATGAACAAAAAATCTTATCCCTATAGTTTAATTACCAGAACTTATTTTCCCAAAAATTTGGGACTTCCCCGGAGTTGTCTCTCTGGTTCTGTCCAAGGAAAACAATATTTTGTGCCAGCATCAGTATCTTTAGAGGGGATAACATTGTAAATTGAAACTTAGTATTGAGGGATACAGTTGTTAACGAGAAGGGCATTATAGACAATTTACAAGCACACACGTGTGACGCATGTGAGAGTTAGTTATTTTTGTTAAATAAAGTTAGCCGATGCAACATTGTAATTAGAAACAAAAAATTCCTCTTCTTCTTCCTCCTCTCAACTCTCCGCTTCTTCTAGATTCTTCCTATTCGATCTATGTCTATGCATGAAATCAAGATTCTATCATTGTATCAAAGCGGGTAATGAGAATTGAGACGGAATTCTGCAATATCTGAACATCAGACATTGTTAGCGATAAATTCCACCATTAGAGGGTGGAGAATTGAAGCTTAAATCGAATCGAAGGAAGGAGAAGAAGAAGATTCTGGAAGAAATCTGATCTCAATTGCATAGAATGAAAAATGAATACAATGGCTAATAAGCCAACACACTGTACACGTAGGAATATATAATTAACACCTAAACTACTAACTAATTAACCAACTCTTCTACATTACACAACTGTCACCTAACTAATTTTTTCACCCTTTAAGCTTTCTGCTTTACAACTGTCACCAGATGTCACTCTAACCATCTCAACACCACCTTTCAAGATATGTGCCATGAAGATGCTCAAAACACCTAACTTGAACATCAGATGGTGATGTTGTAGGCTTCCAAGTCTTTTAGTCAACAAGTCTGCTGCCTGTTCTTTTGTTGGAACATACATAAGTTGAATAAGTTCTTCTTGCACCTTTTCTCTTATAAAGTGACAATCAATTTCTATATGTTTGGTTCATTCATGAAACATTGGATCACTCGTTATCTGCATTGCTACTTTACTATCAGTGAACAACTGAATTGGAATAGGCAATTCAACTCCCGATTCCTTGAAAACTCTTAGCAGCCAGATCAACTCAGAAACTGTTCATGTCATACTCCTATATTCTGATTCTGTTGAACCCCTTGCTACTGTACTTTGTTTCTTTGATTTTCATGAGATTAGGGACTTCCCAAACTTTACTAAGTAGCCTGTTACTGACTCCATTAAGTTGGACAACTTGCCCAATCTGCATCACAGTATGCTCTTAAAGTCATGTCACCATCTGCACTCATAAGAATGCCTAATATTTGTTCATTCTTCGAGTATCTCACCAATCTATGTGATGCCTCCAAGTGCGACTTCTTAGGAGCTTTCATGAATTGGCTTAAAGTCTACTGTATAGGCAATATCAGGCCTAGTTAGTGTCAAATACAAAAGCTTCCCAATGAGCTTTCGATATTCTTTGACATTTGTGAGTGCTGGATCATCCTTCAAGTTTCAATGTGCATCATATCTGACTGTTGTCAACTTCTTGTTTTGCTCCATTGGGGTAATTGCATGTTTATATCCTGCTAGTCCCAATTCTGCTATTAGTTTCACTGCATATTTTCTTTGGTATAGCAATATGCCCTTCTGGGATCTGTTAACTTCAATTCCCAAGGAGTATTTAAAAAGGCCCAAGTCATTAATTTTGAAGGCCTTGTGAAGTATGGTCTTGGCTTCTTAAATCATAGCAGCATCATTTCCTGTGATAAGAAGATCATCAACATAAACAAGGATGATGACAAGTTTAGCATCTTTCCTCGGGGTGAACAAAGAATGATCATGCTTGCTTTGTACAAAGTCTGCATTTAACAGTGCTTCAGTAAGTTTCAAGTTGCACTGTCTTGATGCTTGTTTGATCCCATACAAGGATTTGTGTAGTCTGCAAGCCTTGTTCCCCCCTTGACTACCAAAACTTGGTGGAAGCTGCATGTAAACTTCCTCCTCAAGATCACCTTGAAGGAAAGCATTGTAAACATCCATCTGATAGAGGTTCCATTGGTTCATAGCTGCAAGAGCAATAACCACCCTCATTGTGAGCATTTTAACTACTAGAGAGAGTGTTTCCTGGTAGTCTAGATCCTCTTGCTGACTATAACCTTTCTTTACTAGCCTGTCCTTGAACCTCGAAATCTCCCCATTAGATTTATACTTGATCTTGTATACCCACCTACATCCAATCCAATGGAAACATTTCCTTTGGGTACATCAACTACCTCCCAGGTGTTGTTTAAGACAAGAACATCGATTTCTGTCTGCATGGCTTCAATCCACCTAGGGTCCTTCATTGCTTCAACATAAGATGCAGGCTCTATCTCAGATGTGGCAGCCAGAAATGATTGATGGTGAGAGAGAAGAGTAATTCAAGTAGTTGAACATGGGATAGATGGAGTTGGAGGATGAGCTTGCTTTCCCTGGACAAACATAGTCTTTCAGCCATGTTGGTGGTCTTGGATCTCTTAAAGATCTCCTTAGTTGAGTTGGTGGAATAGTAGGATCAGAGGCCTGTTCATTAACTACTGCTAACTGAGTGTCATAAGCTGGTTCATCAGGTGATAGATCAGGTGTGGTGGTTGCATTCTATTCTGCGTCAGCACCATTTGCACCCTAAGTTGCTACTTGTGCAGGTGCCCTTTGGTTAATCATTTGAGTATCATGAATTTCCAGAAACAATGGCAAGTCTACACCTCTCTTCATTTATTGGAAAGGAAAGATGTTCCCCTAGAATGTCACATCTCTACTCACAAAGAATCTCTTGGCCTTAAGATCATACAACCTATAGTCCTTTTGATAAAATGAGTACCCATGTGAACTGCTGCTACAACTCTAGGTGAAAATTTGTCAATCTTCTCTGTAACTGTGGCATAGCACAAGCAACCCATGACCCTTAAATGTAATAGGCTTGGCTTAGATTTGTGAAACACCTCCTAAGGAGACTTGCCACCCAAAATTGAGGATGGTACTCTATTTATAATGTAGACAAGGTTAACACACAGTCTCCCCAGAAATGTAATGGAGTGCTGCCTTGAAATCTCAATGCCCTTGCCACCTCCACGATGTGCCTATATCTCCTTTCCACCATACTATTTTGTTGTGGAGTGTGTGGATAACTTTTTTGGTGAAGGACTCCACAACCTGATAGGAAATCTTTACATTCTTTACTCTGCACCATTATCAGTCCTCAACATTTTAATGACCTTTCCAAATTGCACATGAACTAGTTTAAAGAATGATTTCAGTAAAACAATGGAGACACTCTTCAATTTCATTAGAAATACCCAATTCATCTTGGATGATCATCTACAAGTGTTAAGACGTATCTATTACAATTGTATGTTGGAACTCTATATGGGCCCCAAATGCCCACATGAACTAATTGGAAAACATCACTTGCTCTACTGCTGCTTAGAGGAAAAGGTTTTCGAGTCTGTCTAGCCAAAGGGTATACAATACAATTATTAAGACTGCAACCTAGGAAGTCTTTAGCCTTTATAAAATCTAGCTTCTTCATGACTGCTACTGGAATGTGTCCAAGCCTTATGTGCCAGGTGCCAACATCAATCCTCAATCCTGCTGCAAGACAACTTCTAATCCTTTGTGTTTCCATGTGTTTGTTTGTCTCTTTTGGGATTAGGAGATACAAGCCACCGTTTTTTCTTACCAATCCCCCTCACCCTCCAAGTGTACAGATCCTGGAAGACACAAAATGTTGGGAAAATATTCACCGAACATTGCAACTCTCCTTTCAGCTTTCAGACTGACAGTAAGTTATATCTAAATTGAGAAACACACAACACATCATGTATGATATCATCTCCTGTGATATTATAGCTTCCTTGATAAGTAACAGGAACAAACTTACCATTGGGTAGGCTAACATTACATCTTATATGTTCAGGTAATTTTACCACATCATCCAACATATTATGATCTGAGGCTATATGATTTGTTGCTCCAATATCTATATTCCAAGGATCCCTACAATCTTTCAACAAATTTGAATCATCATTACCTACCATATTAATTGTGTGATCCTCTGCCTTTTCTTTGTTCAGCAGCCTCATTATCTGACCATACTGCTCCTCAGGGAAGAAGTTTGACATTCCTTGAGGCATTTCAACTTTTTCTTTGTTCATGACATTCTCTTGACCATGACTGCTATTACTCATAGATGCATTTGCTTGTTTGTATTGCTCCGAAGAAATACAATATGAAGCTGAACCAAGAGAAATACGCTTTCAAGGTCAGATCGGAAAAATTCCTCGGGTTCATGGTATCCAATTGAGGGGTCAAGATCAACCCCGACAAGATCAAAGCCATAGAGGACAACACTGTGGTGGACAACGTCAAGGTCGTTCAAAGGCAGATCGGGCGTATAGATGCCCTGGCCGGTTCATATCGAGGTCCTTGGACAAAAGCTATTGATTCTTCTCATTGTTAAAGAATAAGAATAACTTTTCCTGGACCCCAGAATGCCATCAATCTTTGGAAGAACTCAAACGGTATCTATCGAGCCCGCCCATCTGCACATTCTGAAGGCAGACGGATAGTTGTACCTTTACTTGGCGGTTTCATAAGTGGCGGTAAGTGGAGTCTTGGTGAGGGAGGAATAAGGTATGCAATTTCCAATTTACTATGTCAGTAGAACTCTAGGCGAGGCCCAAAACAAGGTATCCTCACCTGGAATAATTGGTGCTCGCTTTTCTAAGCGCCTCTAGAAAGCTAAAGTCGTACTTTCAATGCCATCCCATATATGTCGTGACCTTTTACCCACTGAGGAATATCATGCACAAACCCAAGCTCTCGACTCGGTTGTCCAAATTATCCGTCTAAATTAGTGGGTACGATATCGAGCATCGACACCCAACCACCATAAAATCTCAGAATTTGGTAGACTTCATGGCCGACTTTATGTCGACCTTAATACCCGAAGTCGAAAGAGAATTATTGTTAACCTCGTGACCACTTCGGGAATCTGGACCTTTTTTATGGACGGTGCCTCGAACGCGAAGGGGTCGACGTCGTATTAAAATCACCCACGGGAAATGTAATTAGGTAACCTATTAGAACTGTAAAATTGACTAACAATGAGGTCAAGTATGAGGAAATGATTGCAGGTCTGGAATTGGCTAAAAGCCTTGGGGTCGAGGTAATCGAAGCTAAGTGCGACTTAAATTTGATTAGCAGAAAAAAGGTGTTTTCGTCTGGCCCCAACCCTAATAGGTATATATACATGGAAAAATGTTATTATATGTATTTTGGACACATCTAAGACCTAAGGAAGCTAAGGAGGAGTTGGAGGAGCAAAAGCACAAGGAGTTCATCATTCAATCCTCACTCAAGACACGAGTTTGGATCGTTTTATGTTTTTCTTTACTTTAAACATATTTGTGATGAATTGATCCATATCTATGGAGTAGTTCTCTTTAGGGTTTGATAGATTTGGTGTATTAATATTTGTTTGTGGATTATTACTCTTGTTTTTTATGTATTGAATTATTTTGGATGATTTAATTGTTGCATCTATAGTCACATGTTCATGTAATCGAGAGAGGCATAACTTGTGATATCTTTGCATTATCTTGTTGGGTGAGTTCATTAATTCTTCTTAGTAATCGGACGTGTCAAGTTAAATCATTGATTAAACATAGTTAGGAGATAATCAATAGAGGTTCTCCTAAAGACCAATCCATTACGCATTCTTGCATATCTTCATATAGCTTAATTTGGTTCATATTGTGAGGTTGAGACTTAATCGAGAGAGGAGTTTCTACTAACGTTTGAACTATAATTGAGTGAACTATAGTGGTGAGTATTCCCGCCCCAACCAATGCACATCCATGCAGACATCTTCTTCTTAGCCTTTTTGGGGTACACCCCACACTTATCTTCTTACTCGTCGCAACTTTTCTTTTGAGCTCCTCATTTTCCATTCAACACTTGCAGCTGGCTTCTCCTTTTTAGCCCCCATTTCTACATTCATATCAAAAGTCACAGTCTCCTTACCCACTCTAAGCATGAGTCTTCTCTCGTGTATATCTAAGACTGCTCTACCCGTTGCTAAGAATGGTCTTACTAGGATAAGGGGGAACCTCTTTATTCTTCTCCATATTCACCATTATAAAATCTACAAGAAATACAAACTTATCTACACGAACTAACACATCTTCCACTATACCCTCGGGTATCAGAGTCGTTTGATCAACCAGCTGCAAAGATATTGGTGCAGACCTTATCTCTCCAATCTCATTCTCCAGTTTTTTGTAAATATACAAAGGCATTAGATTAATTGAGGCACTAGAATCACATAAAGACTTATCAAAATAATAGAGCCTAACGAGCAAGGTATAGTAAAACTCCCTGGATCTCCACATTTTTGTGGGAGTTGTTTTTGCAAGATTGCACTTCAATGCTCTGTGAGCTTCACCACCGAGGTCTCTTCTATCTTCCTCTTCTTTGTCAGGATCTCCTTCAAGAATTTGGCATAAGCTGGTATTTGGGAGAGCACTTATGTGAATGGAAATACATGAACCTTTTTCAACATATCCAGAAATATGTCAAATTGTTTGTCATGCTTTTCTCTATATAGCTTATGAGGGAAAGGTAAAGTAGGCATGTGCTTCCTCTCTTCAGATTCTTCCCTTCTCGAATTCTCTTCCTTCTTCTTTTTCTCAGTTGCCTTCTTGCCTTTCCTATTCTTATCAGCGTCATTTTTCAGCTGCTCCCCACTTTCTTTTTCGGTATCACATCTTTTTTGAGTGGGGTGGGATCTTTCAATACTTGCTCGCTTCTCAAGGTCACAACATACACCGTATATTTGGGATTATTTTCAGTGTTAGCGTACAGAGTACCTGGAATCCTTTCAGACAATAGAGTGGCTAGCTGCCCAACCTGTCTCTCCAAGTTTCGAAAACCAGTACCTATTTCTTTGATAGCTGCTCCATGCTCCCGTATAGATAAGCTATGAATTTTCAGCCTCTCATCAGTTTTCAAAATGAAGGCCTTCATGAGATCTTCTAGGAAGGAATGGTGCATGACTCGATCTTCTGGGAAGGAATTACTACCATACGAACCAGAAACATACAATTAGTGCAAAACACACAATTAGTGCAATACACTAGCAATTAAAGCTCAAACTCCATAAAATTGCAGTAAATTAGAGTGCAATAAGCGACTAAAACACGAGATTATAACCTACCATCACCCTCCTTATGGTAAATCAGGTTAGCGGGAGGTTTGAAGTAAAATAAGAACGGATGCAAAGGTACTTGGACAAATTACAGGTAATTTTGCATCAATTCAGGGAATGGACCCTGCAACACGTACCCCGAGATCAGAATAGCGAGACCGATGCTCTGACTAACTTGGGATCGTCGGTCGATGCGGACGAGTTCAGTTTGGGGATAGTAGTAGGTGTGAAGTCGGTGATAGAAGAAGGACACACCAAAGTAAACTCAACGAGTTTAACTTGGGATTGGAGGAACATGTACATAGACTACATGAAGAACGGAAAATTTCCTTGGGATCCCAAAGAATCGATAGCCCTATGTACCAAGGCTGCCAGATTCAGCTTGGTCGAAGGGGCACTATTTAGGAGAACCTTTGATGGCCCCCGAGCTAGATGCTTGGAACCGGGAGAGACCGAATACGCCTTGAGAGAAGTTCACGAAGGCACTTGCAGGAATCATTCGAGGGTAGAATCTTTGGTTCGAAAGCTAATTAAGGTCGGCTATTACTGGCCCGAAGTGGAGAAAGATGCGAAGGACTTTGTACGAAAATACGATGACTGCCAGAGGCACGCCCCGATGATCCATCAACCGGGAGAAATGCTCCACTCCGTTTTGTCCCCATGGCCATTTATGAAGCAGGGAATTGACATCGTCGGTCCCATACCAAAGGCACCCGATAAATCTCAACTCATACTATTTATGACCGATTATTATTACAAATGGATCGAGGCCCAGACATTCAAAAAGGTCCAGGAGAAAGAAGTCATTGACTTAATCAGGGATTACATAAAATGTCGATTTGGGATACCGACCAAGATCGTTTGCGAAATGGAGAACAATTCGTCGACAACAAGGTAAATACATTTTTCGAAGATCACAAGATCAAGAAGATACTACCAACACCTTATCACCCTAGTGGGAAGGGGAATCCACAATCAACAAATAAGACCACACTTCAAAACCTGAAAAAAGAGATTTACCAGTGAGAAAGAAAAATGGAAGGAGATCCTACCCAAAGTCCCTTCAAAATCTAGCACCGGGGCCACCCTGTTTTCATTAGTCTATGGAGTCGAAGCCTTAATACCAATTGAGGTGGGAGAGCCGAGCCTCAGGTTCCAATATGTGACAGAAGAGACAAACGACGAAGCCATGATCACGATCCTGGAACTATTGGATGAAAGGTGGGGGGCCGCTCTGGTTTGTTGGCCGCCCAGAAATAGTGAATATAAAGGTATTACAACAGAAGAGCGACCTCTGCCACTTTTAAGTTGGGGACTTGGTGTTGAGGAAAGTAACATTACACACCAGGGACCCGAACAAAGGGAAGCTAGGACTGAACTAGGAAGGACCATATCGAGTTGTCAAAATAATTAGCAAAGGCTCGTATAAACTCGAAGCAAGAAACGACGTACAACTACCGAACAACCAGAACGTGACACCTTAAAGCGTTACTACTGCTAAGGTACGAACTCAATTACTTCTTAATCTTTTTAAAAATAGGACTAACATATGCAACTAAATGGCCAAGGACGGATGTGGCTATTAAGACTGAAAGTACGCGTTGTACTGTTTTTCTCTTGAATCGGTATTGTCCCAAAGTGGATTATTCGGCAAGTTTTTTAATGAGGCACAATAAAAACATGCTATCTTAGATTCGAAGACCAGTTTCAAACTGGAGTCAAGGATCGTTTGCTTCAAGTCAACAATATCGAGCCTTCACGAGTTCGACCTCGAATATTGGGGACCATTACCCTCGGATTAAGGTCTTTAACAAGTAGAAATTGCAAAAAGATGCTAAAAAAAGTAAACACTCAATATCTACAGAAAGGATAATTTTTCACATATATTCCAATGTATATTTACAAAGGCCCGACATAACGGTCTCAAAGAAAAATAAATTGTGATGACCCAAAAGGTCATCTTACATAATTTAAGCTATATCTGTGTTTCGAGACTCTGAGATTCTCTGTTAGACTCACCTCGATATGTGTGCACATCCCGAGCGTGTAGCCGGGAAGCTATTATGTGAAAATTGAATAAAAATGAGTTTTGATAATTAATAAATGAATATAGTTGACTTTGGTCCACATTTCTGGTAAATGGACCCGGACCCGTGATTCGACGGTCCCGGAGGGTCCGTAGGAAAATATGGGACTTGGGCATATGCCGGGGATCGAATTCCGAGGTCCCAAGCCCGAGAAATGAATTTTTAAAGAAAATTGTTTTCTGAAAATAATAAAGGATTTTAAAAATGAATAATTATGTGAAAACCGTGTTACCGGGCCCGTATTATGGTTCCGGAGCCCGGAACAGGTTTATTATATGTTATGTGACTTATCTGTGAAATTTGGTGTAAAACGGACTTGAAATGACGTGATTCGGATTAAAAATGGGAAATTTAGAAGTTTATGAAGTTTAAGAAATTTCTAAGAGTTTTGAGGTTTAATTCCGTTTTTTTGATGATATTTTGATGATTTAAAAGCTTGAACAAGCCGTAGGATGTATTGGGAGATGTGTGTGTTTTTGGTTTTCGAG